>CM053400.1:0-45604 GCA_028644305.1 Xerus rutilus
TTCCATGGAGAAAATCCCTGGTGTCCTGAATTGTAGATTATGTGGTGATCACCTGGGAATGGCCCTGCCTTGAGTGAAATACACCAGTATTTTGTGGGGGTGCAAATCTGGTAGCGCAATAGCCACGCGGGGGAGTGTGAGTGAACCGATGCGGAGCGCTGCACACCATGGCAGGGCTCCCGTGACTCAGCACTATGCGGAGGCGAACTGCTGTCAACAACCACGTCAGCACCATGCCAGAAGCCAGACACAGCAAATGTTATTAGAGGCTGACCCTCACAACCCAGTTCAGTCAAAGCTGTGAAACCATCGCACTTGTTAAAAAAAAAAAAAAACTCTCATGAGAAGCAACTGTGTGGACACATTAGTATTAGAGATTACTTTTTAGAAGTCATATTAGCAATAGGAGGCCATTGAGTGATTACTATATTAACATGATAGAACAGAGTGTGATATTATATGAGCAATGAAGGCCACTCTCAATGTTATTACTAGCAAGTGGTTCTGCTAATTAATGTTACAATCAGATGCCACTCTATGGACATAATAGTATTTGGGGCAACAGTGTGCATATTACATTAGAACTGGAGGCCATAGTGAGGATATTATATTAGCATTAGAGGCCACACTGTGCACATTAATATTAAAACTGCAGGAAAGATTAGTATTAGAGGCCATAGTAAAGACATTAAATTACTGCCAGAGGCCTCACTGAGGATAACATATGAATGAGAGAAGCAACAGGGTGAATATTATACTGGTGAGAGAGGGGCTATAAATTGGGTTTATTCAGAATATGAGTGTCAGAGAACAAAGTGGGAATACTATATGAGAGTCAGAGGCCACAAGAATAATATTATGTGAGTGTCAAAAGCCACAGTGAGGATATTATGTGAGTTTCAGAGGTTGCAGTTATAATATTATATGAGAGACAGCTGCCACAGTGAGGATATTTGAGTGTCAGAGATCACAGTGAAAGTATGTGGGGGTCAGAGGTCACAGTGAAGGTGTTACATGAGTGTCAGAGGCCACAGTGATGATATCATTTGAGTGTCAGAGGCCACTGTAGGGATGTTATGTGAGCGATATTGTGTGTCAGAGGTCACGGTAGGGATGTTATCTGAGTGTCAGAGATCACAATGAGCATATTTTTGAGGTGTCAGAGACCAAAATGAGTATAATATAGAAGTGTCAGAGCCCAGAGTGGGAATATTTTATTAAAATTAAAGGCCATGGTGAAGCTACTATATTCATTTTGGATGCTATAGTATGGATAGAAAATTTATATTAAAGAATACAGGAGCTGGGTGCAGTGGCACAAGCCTGTAATCCCAGCACTTAGGGATTACAGGGATTCAGCTGAGACAGGAGAATTGCGAGTTCAAAGCCAGCCTCAGCAATGGCGAGGCGCTAAGCAACTCAGTGAGACCCTGTCTCTACATAAAACACAAAATAGGGCTGGGGATGTGGCTCAGTGGTCGAGTGCCCCTGCATTCAATCCCTGGTACCAAACAACAACAACAACAAAGAATACAGGGCAGCTACTGTATCAGTTTTAGGTGCTATAGTGTGGATAATACATTAATATGAAAGACCACAGTGTACATATTATATTTAGATGCTATACTATTGATATTCCATTGATATTAAAGTCCAAAAGACAATTATTATATTAGTTTTAGATGCAGTATTATGAAAATTGCATTAATATTGAAGGTAACAGGGAAACTACAATATTAATTTTAGATGTGGTTATGAATTACAAATTAATATTAAAGCATACAGATAAGCCATAATATTAGATCTAGATGCTATAATATTGATATAACATTAATATTGAAGGCCAAATAATACTTATTAGTTTCAGATGCTATAGTACAGATATTATAAGAGTATTAAAAGTTACAGGTCACCTCTCATATGAGTTTTAGATGCTTTTTTTTAGATATTTTACTAATAATAAAGGCCACAGGGCAGCTGTTATATCAGGTTTAGAAGCCAAAGATTGGACATGATATTAACATTAAAAACCAAAAAGCAAACATTTTATTAGTTCTGGAGGCCACTGTATGGCTATTAGATTCAAAAAGAAGGTCAAATGGCAACTATTAAATTAGTTTTAGATACAATTATATAAATTTCATATCATTATTAAAGGCCACAGGGCAACTAGTATATTATTTCAGATGTTACAGACTAATATCATATTAGTACACAGAGCACCTATTTATTTTAATCTTACATGCAATTGTATGTATATTATATTAGCATTAAAAGCCAAAGGGAAGTTATTATGTTATATAAAATGCTATAATATGGATATTATATTAAGATTAAAGTCCATAGGGCATCTACTATATTAGTTTTAGATGCCATGGCATGGATATTATATTAGCATTAAAGGCCACAGGGCAGCTTTATGTCAGTTTCAGATGCTATAGTATGAATATCTTATTAGTAACAATCCCACAGGGGAGCTATTATGTTAGTTTTATTTACTAAAATATGGATATCATAATAATATTAAAGGCACAAGGGAAACTATTCCATCCTTTTTGGAGACCACACTCTGGATATGATGTTAACATTAAAGGCCAAACAGCCAGTTTGGATTAGTTTTGAATGCTATAGTATGGATATTATATTAATAATAAAGTCCACAGGCAGCTATTATCTTACTTTGAGACAGTATAGTATTGATATTTTATTAGTATTAAGGGGTATAAAAATCAATTTTATTAGTATAAGATACTATGGGCATAAATTACTATTAAAGGCCACACCACAGATATTAGTTTTAGATGCCATATATGGATGTAATATTAATATTAAAAGCCATAAGACAGCCATTATATCAGTTTTTGATGCTGTAATATGGCTATCATATTAAAGGCCAGGAAATAGCCATTACATCAATTTATATTAATATTAAATAACTTAGGGAAAACACAATATCCACTTTAGAGGCCACAGAATGGATATTTTGAGGAAATTATAGGCCAAATAGCAGTATAAAATTTATTTTAGATGCTATAGTTTGGATATCACAACAGTGTTAAATACCATAGGGAAGCTATTATATTAGTTTAAGATGCTAGAATATGTATATTATATAAGTTTTTAATGCCAGAAGACAGAGGCTACAGTATCAATTTTTTATAAATATCAAAGGTCACAGGGAAGATATTATATCAGTTTAAGGTGCTGTAGTATGGCTATTATGTGAATATTAAAGATCACAATACATCTATTACATGAGATTTAGATGCTGTAGTACAGATACAATATTGCTATTAAAGGCCAACAGGGCAGCTATTATATTAGTTGAGGAGGCCACATTATGGATGTTACCTTAATATTAAAGGCCAAATGGGAGTTATTAAATTAGTTTTAGATGGTATAGTATGGATACCATATTAGTATTACAGGTCATAAGTCACCTATTATGTTAGTTTTAGAAGCTATAATATTATATCCATATTAAAGGTCATAGGTCAGCCAGTATATTGATTGTAAATAATACTGTATAGATATCCTATTAGGATTTATTGCCACAGGGCACTGTTACATTGGTTTCAGATGCCAGAGTGCTGATATTATAATAGTACTGAAGACCATGAGGTAGCAATTATATTATTCTTACATGCTACACTATGCATATTAATATTAAAGGACACAGGACATGTATTACATAAATTTAAGATACTGTCCAGAGGACAACTATTATACTAGTTTTAGTTCCTAGAGTATGGATATTACATTAGTATTAAAGGACCCAGGGAAAGTGTCACATTAGTTTTAGATGATATAGTAAGGATATATCTAAGTATCAAGGCCACAGAACAGCTATTATATTAGTATTAGATGATACACTATTGATAGGAGCATTAAAGGCCACATTACAGCTATTGTATTAATCATCAATGCCATAGTATGGATACTATATTAGCATAGTAATACAAATTACTATTAGTAATAAATGCCATATGCAGCTACTGTATTAGCTTCACATGCTGTAACATGGATATTATGTTACTAATAAAATCCAGAAGTCAGCTATTGCATCAGTTTCAGATGCAATAGTATGGATATTATATTAGTATGAAAGGCCATAGGCAAGTTATTACATTAGCTTTAGATACTATACTATGAATATTATGTAAGTATTAAAGCCACAGGGCAGATACTGTATTAGTAATAGATGCTTCACAATAGGATTCATATTAGTATTAAAGACAAGAGTGCGGCTATTGTATTACTTTTGCATATTATAATATGGAGATGATATTTGTATTAAAGGGAACAGGGCAGCTATTATACTATATATATGGTTTTATATATAATATATCTAACATCTATATATATACATATATATCTAGTTTTAGATGCTGGAGTATAGATATCATATTAGTATTAAAGAACACGGGACAGCTACTGAATTAGTATAAGATGCTATAGCATGAGTATTACATCAATATTAAAGGCCAATGTGCAGATATTATATTAGTTTTCAATGCTATAACATTGATGTCATATAGTATTAAATGCCAAAGGTAGATATTAGTTTTATATTATATAATACTAATATGGATATCATATTAGTATTAATAATCACAGGATGGCTAGTGTAAAGACTAGATGACCAGAAGGAGATGAATTAAAGCCGCTCGGCAAGGCTTTATTGGAAATATATGCTCTCAGGCTGAATTCTCCCGTCTATCAGAGTGTGCCCAGGAGAAATGGCACTGGGGCCCCAGTGTAGAGAGAATTTCAAATTCAGGAAGGGGAAAGCTTGGGGACAGGAAGAGAAGGCCAGAGTCCTTCCTGGATAGGTCAGGAAAAACCCGCTGATTGACAGGAGGTGACGTCAGTGTCTGGGTGGCAGCTCGGTTTTGTAGCTTCCCTGAGCATGGACCCTGATCCGACCTAACATCCCAACCCTTTTGATGATATAGGACAGCAGATTCGGTCTGGCTACTTCATGCGGGATTGGGGGTGCCAGAGAGGGGAAGATGGCTCGGGTGTTGGTCAGGCAGGGAGGCAGACACAGAGGTGTGGGAGCCTCTGGTTGTCAGTCATGTTGCTTGAATGTAGAAACATCATCTGTGGGTAGGAACAGAAATTTCTGCCAAGAAATTTTGAGTTTGGTGGGAGTCCAGCATGATGGGAGTCCAAGGCTGGTCGGTTCTGTAATGAAATTTGTTCAAGGTTTAAGTAGTGGTTACTGCATAATCAAGGCCTCTTGCCCTAGCTCAGAGGCAGCAAATGGGGGCCAAGGAGAGCCCACCTATTACCAATAGAAAGATGGCCCTTTTTTGCCCTAGAGAGGGAGGTGGAAACAAGTCATGGTAATTCAGCCTTACTGTACAGTTAATTGAGGAACATCAATGAGAATTACACTTATGATTCAAACCTACATAGAGGAACAGTCTGAAATGTAGGAAGTATAGGGTTTAGAATTTGTCCCATAACAAGGCTGGAGAGGACAAGGCATGTAAACATAGTATTTGGCTTTTAATGTCACAGATGTCTATCTTTAAACTATTTTAAATGCCCAGGAATGGCTGTGTTCTTAGTTTTGCTAGGTGTTTAAGATGAAGCAAGTCAAATTGACTTTTGTTCTTACCTATTGTTAAGAGTCACCTTTTGGTCTCCTGGGAGGCATGCTTGAGAAACTTGAGGGCAGCTTGTTAGCTCTGCTAGTGCCATCTGCGTTAGGATATGTATAGATAGTTAATAATATGGGCCTGTCCTTGAGTGTAAGTTAGTAGAGGAGAGCTCATTAGTGAGGAATTTGAAAAAAACTTTGAGGAAGCACCCTCAGTGTTATTGTCTGGGGCCATCTGACTAACAAGCTCTTGGTGCCTCAAAACTTTCAGCCTTTAATCCTGTGAGTTTTGGAACCTGGCCAGTTCCCACCTCACAGAGATTTTACAGCCTAAGGCCAGCTGCATAACGCTGGACTGCATGTTGGGAGGGGTTGCTGTGTCTTTTTAAGTCCTCCAAAGGAGAGAGAGCCAGAAGAAGGGATCCATCTGAAGAGGAGAGATTGAATCCATCCGAGGAGAAATTTCAACTGGGGAAGAAAGAATCTGATGCTTTGAGTAAGAAGAAGGAACCTGATGATGAGAAGAAGGAAGCTGACTTGCAAGGAAGATGGCAGACTCTCACCTGTGTGTTTATCCCACTCTTGGTGTTGCTGATTTTACCCAAGGCTGGGTGTTGAAGGTGGTGATGACACTTTAAGTGGAAAAGAAGGACTCTCACCTGTGCTGTTTACCCTACCCTCAGTGTTGCCGATTTTGATCATTTTGCTGAGTCCTTCCTGGATAGGTCAGGAAAAACCCGCTGATTGACAGGAGGCATGTCTACTGGTGATGTCAGCATCTGGCTAGAAGCTCCGTTTTGTAGCTGCCCTGATCCGACCTAACAGGTAGTATATTAATTTTAGATGCTATAGTATCAACAGTATTTCAGAGATAAAAGCCACAAAGAATGTGTTAAATTAATTTTAGATGTTATATTATTGCTATTTTATTAGGGCTAAAGATCACAGGGCAGCTATTATTTTTAGATGCTACTGTATGGATGTTATTTGGTATTAAAGGCAAGAATGCAGCTAATATGTCAATTTTCAATGTTATAATACAAATACCATATTATTATTAAAGGTCACAGGATAACAATTATATTAGACCTAGCAAACAGGCTTGCTCAACTCCTAGTACTTCTCTGTTTGCAAGTAACCTAACACAGCAAAGACAGGGAGAAAAAGTTAGGGCAAAACAAAATCACTCCCCAACTGTTGCTTGAGGAAGTCGGTGAAACAGCCTGCAGACACAGCCAGAGCACAGTTCATTGTTCACTGCAGGGAAACAGCCCAGATCAAATTTCCTTAGGAAGAGAGATGCAGGAATAGCCGGGCTTGTAATCTCAGCACCTTGGGAGGCTGAGACAGGAGAATTGCGAGTTCAAAGCCAGCCTCAGCAATGGTGAGGTGCTAAACAACTCAGTGAGACCCTGTCTCTACATAAAACACAAAATAGGGCGGGGGATGTGGCTCAGTGGTAGAGTGCCCCTGAGTTCAATCCCTGGTACCAAAAAAAGAGAGAGAGAGAGAGATGCAAGAAGATGGGGGAAGGACCTCACTGAGGGAGTCTCAGTCAGAGTAGGATTCTCAGAGGAAGAACTTGAATTAAAAGCAGACCTCTGTAATTTGCATTTAAATGGTCCTGCACCAGTGATCCATGATCCACCCTCTCTCTCCCAGAAGGCCAAGGTTTACACCCTCAAAAATGACCAAACTTTCCCCACTCCAATGTGGTCTCAGAATCACATTACAGGAGGGAGAAAATATTTCAGGATTTAAATTATTTCCAATTTTTCAACAGATAGATGAGCAAAACCAACACGTACAATTTCATGCTGCCATTTCTTTTAAAACATTAAAAGAATTAAAACTTGCTTGTTCCACATATGATCCAAACTCCCCTTTTGTTCAAAGCCTGATAGAATCGATATGTAATAATACTCTGTCACCTCACCACTGGGTGACACCAGCTAAAGCATGTCTTTTGGGAGGTGATTATTTGCTGGGGAGATCTAATTGGATGGATTTCTGCTCTGAGCAGGCAGAAACTAATTGAAGGCATGGGATTAATATTATGGTAGACATGTTGACTGGGACAGGACAATTTACTGATTTAGAACAATAGTTAAATTGTGTTTTACAAGTTTATAATCAGATTTGTGCATGTGCAAAAGTGCATGGAGAGAATTACCTACTAAAGGAGAAAGAACTCTAGGTATCAGTCAAATCAGAAAGGGGCTGTTAGGTTGGTTCAGGGTCCAGGGTGTCCAGTTAGGCTAAGAGCCTTGTCTTACCTGAGATAGTTCTGTCTCCCAGCTTACTACAATGGCTTCAAAGTAGGCCAGACTCCTGTTCATTTAAAGATATGTTCAAAGGATTGGTTTTGTTGTAAAGATCATTAGGACCTCAAACAGGGATATAATATGTAACTCAGCCAAAATTTGAGAAATCTATTACACAAACTAAATATGTTTTTACTGTTGTTGATTTTATTTTGTATTTTCCTTAAACTCTATGACTGTTGCCTGTTAATGTTTTACAGAGGTACTACCTCAAGAACAGACAACACAATTTAATTTAAAATAAATAAGCCATCACCTACAGGACAGATAGACCTTAAAGTTAAAGCCCAGTACCCTTACTTTAAGACTGCTGAGATTGGCTTGCTGAGTGTTTAAGATAAAGATTTAAAAATTAAATTAAAGGGCCAAGAAAACCAATATTTGGCTCTTGCCCTCTGAGTCAGCTGGAATCCAAGGAATGAGGAAACTTCTCCAAAAGGCTGTATACCTCTAGGCCACAGGACCTCCCGAGCAGGGAAGTTACTGAGACCATTAGAGAATTAAAGAGCTGATCAAATGCCATATGATGGAGAGGAGGGTCATCCTCATCCGTTGAGAGAGAGAACAATCTCTCATGCTTCCCAGGGAAACCACATGGTCAGCACCTGACCTCGACCTATCCTAACGCAGATGGCACTAGCAGAGCTAATAAGCTGCTCTCAAGTTCCTCAAGGATGCCTCCCAGGAGACCAAAAGGTGACTCTTAACAATAGGTAAGAACAAAAGTCAATTTGACTTGCTTCATCTTAAACACCTAGCAAAACAGCAAAACCAAGAACACAGCCATTCCTGGGCATTGAAAAATAGTTTAAAGATAAACATCTGTGACATTAAAAACTAGATACTATGTTTACATGTCTTCTCCTCTCCAGCCTTGTTATGGGGACAAATTCTCAACCCTTATACTTCTTACATTTCAGACTGTTTCCTCTGTGCAAGTTTGTATCATAACTGTGATTCCCATTGATGTTCCTTAATTAACTGTACAGTGAGGCTGAATTACCATGGCTTGTTACCACCTCCTTTTCCAGGGCAAAAAGGGCCATCTTCCTATTGGTAATAGTTGGGCTCTCCTTGGCCCCCATTTGCTGCCTCTGGGCTGGGGCAGGAGGACTTGATTATGCAGTAACCACTACTCAGAAACTTGAACAAGTTTCATTACAGAACTGACCAGCCTTGGACTCCCACCAAACTCAAAATTTCTCAGCAGCCTCCTTCTTTTTCTGCCAATCAGTGATCTCTCCCAAGTCTCTGTTCCTTCCCACAGGTGGTGCTTCTACATTCAAACAATATGACTGACAACCAGAGGCTCCCACACCCCTGTGTCTGCCTCCCTGCCTGACCAACACCCGAGCCATCTCCCCCTCTCCTGAGCCCCCAATCCCACAAGAAGTAGCCAGACCGAATCTGCTGTCCTATATCATCAAAAAGGCCAGGATGTTAAGTTGGTTCAGGGTCCAAGGTGTCCAATTAAGGGGGCCGGTCAGGGGAGCTGTGGAACAGAGTGGCCAGCCAGACGCTGAGGCACCAGTAGAGGCTCCTGTCAATCAGCAGGTTTTTCCTGACTTATCCAGGAAGGACTCTGGCCTTCTCTTCCTTCCCTAAGCCCTCCCCTTCCTGACTGGGCCTTTTAAAATTCTCTGTATGCCGGAACATGGGCACCATTCACCTGTACACACTCTGATGGACGGGAGAGTTCAACCTGAGAGTGTGTATTTCCAATGAAGCCTTGCCCAGGGGTTTTAATTTGCCTCCTTTTGGTCATCTGTTTTTACAGGGGCCAGGGGAGAATTTTTCAGATTTCATAGCACATGTGTACCAAGCTGCAAACCACATGATCAGAGACAAAAATGCCTCTAAAATATTAGTCAAACAGTTAGCTTTTGAAAGTGCAAAGTTTGCCGAGAAGTAATTCAACCACATCACAAAAAGGGATTGATTTCAGATTATATCCATCTTTGCATGGACATAGGACAGATATATTCTCAAGGTTTAGCCATTGCAACAGTGTTAAAACAGATTTTGCAAACTCCATTACAGGGAAACCATTACCAGAGGCTGTGTTTTAATTGTGGAAAAGCAGGGCACATGGTGAGAGACTGCAGATGCCCACAAAGACACAGGAGGGGCAACCATGAGGTGTGGGAATGCCATGCCCAGCATGTTGTAAATAGGCTGCCTCCAGTTGAGCTCCATCCCACCTCACAATTCATACTTACTCCAGAGATGGGTCCACTATAATTTCAACAGGAATTTATGGACCACTGCCATCAGTTACTATAGGTTTAATTTTGGGAAGAAGCAATCTAACTCAAAAGGGAATTCAAATTTTACTGGGTGTACTTGATGTAAATTTTAATGGGGAAATTAAGATTATAATTCAAACAAATTGTATCATTCAACTTTCTCCAAAAGATACAATCACACATATAATTATCTTGCCTTGTCATTCAGAAGGAAAAGATTTAGTAAATGGATACAGCAAAACTCAGACTTCTGAGTCTCAAAACAGAGCATACTGGACTCAGCTAGTTAAGCAAGAGTGCCTTCTATTGGATCTTAAAATTAACTACAAAGTTTTTAAAGGCATATTGGATGCAAGAGCAGACATCTTTGTCATCTCTAGTAGATTCTGGCCCCAAGACTGGCCTCTGTATACTGCACCTGCCAGTCTGGAAGGAATTGGACAAATCTCTCAGCCTGCTCAAAGTGCTCAGTACCTCCAATGGGAAGATCAAGATGGCAATACAGGACTTCTTAAACAATATGTCATTGATACTTTGCCAGTGAATATATGGGGATGAGACATTTTGAGTAGCCTAGGAGTATTATTAACAACTCTTAATTCCTGGTGTCATCTCAAATGCTTAATGAAGGATCTATTTCCACTAAAGGATTAAAAGGAAATTAACAAGAAGGGTATCTACCTATGACTCAGTCTTCTCAATGAAGACAATTTAAATTATCTCAAACATCCAATCAAAATTTTTAATGGGGGCATGGTTTCTCCCCTGGCCCTGAAAACAGCAGAGAAAATTAATTGGGGGCTGGGATTGTAGCTCAGTGGTAGAGCACCTGCCTCGCATGTGTGAGGACCTGGGTTCGATCCTTAGCACCACATACAAAGCAATAAAATAAAGACATTGGGTCCATCTACAACTAAAAAAATATTTAAAAAAAAAAGAAAATTAATTGGCTGTCTAATCCTGTCTGGGTTGACCAATGGCCTCTTATAGGGAAAAAATTCCAAGTAGCCAACATTTCAGTCCAAGAACAGCTTCAAGCTGATCCTATCAAGCCTACTCTTAGTCCTTGGAATACTCCAATTTTTGTGGTAAAGAAAAAAATCTGGCAAATGGAGATTTTTACAATATCTCAGAGCTATTAATCATACTATGGAATAAATAGGAGCCTTACAGTCTGGGCTTCCTTCTCCTACAGTTATCCCTCTTGATTATCAATTAATATTAATAGATTTAAAAGGTTATTGTGTTACCCCAAGCAATGACCAATAGTTCAACATTATGTCAGGATTTTGTAGCACAGGATATAGCTCCAATATAAAAATAATTCCCTGATGCATATATAATCCATTACATGGATGATATTCTTTTGGCTCATGCTAGTTCAGATGTACTTGTTAGGTCCACTCAAGATTTCGCACTCCTCCTCACGAGGTGAACACAGAACGTACAATATGGCCGCCGCCAAGGGCCGCAAGGAATAAAGCCGCAAGCAGTCCGCATGAGCAAAGGAACAGCCAACCAGATGCTGATACATAAGCAGTAATGGTGCCTCCTACCAAATCAATGGACTTTTCCTGACTCATCCCAGAAGGACTCTGACCTTAGAAGGATCCCCTGACCAATCCCGGAGAACATAGGACCCTAGATTACCTCCTCTTCCTACCTCCAGCTCTTCTCTTCCTGCCTTAAGCCTTTCTTTTCCAGACCAGGCCCTTTAAATTTTCTGTACAGCGGAACACGTGCGCGATTCTCCCGGATCCTCTCTGTTGGACTGAGGAGTTCGCCTAGGAGCGTACATCCCAATAAAGTCTCACCCAGAGGTTTAATTTGCCTCTCTTTGGTCTTCTGGGTTTACAGTACTTTTGAAAATTTTTGCTCAATTAGAAACCCTTTTACTTACTGCAATGAGTTTATGCATAGCACCCGAGAAGGTACAAAAAGATTCTTTTCAATATTTTGGCCACTTAATCAAAGGACACATAATTTGTTCACAAAATCTACAAACAAGAGTTGATGGTTTACATACTCTTAATGACTTTCAAAAGTTACTGGGTGATATTAATTGGCTGTGACCAAATTTAAAACCAAGCACTGAAGATTTGAGTCCTTTATTTCAGATTTTGCAGGAGATCCTTCTCCAAGTTCTCCTTGTCAGCTTATAGCAGAAGCCAGGACTGCCTTAGTGAAAGTGGAGTCTGCCATTGAGACTGCCCAGCTCACTAGGGTTTATCCACAAGAGCCTGTATATTAACATTTCCCACTGTCCATACTCCTACAATATGGCAATCATTGGGAAGTATTGAATGACTTCCCCTAGCTCATTCTCCTTAAAAGTCATTAACTCCATTCCATGATTTTATTGCTCAGTTAGTGATTAAAAGAAAGGACACAAGTCCTGCAATTCTCGGGTCAGAGCCTCATGTTATTGTTACTCCTTTTTCTACTCAACAGCATAGTTGGCTCTGGCAGTCTTCTGATACTTGGCAAATACTTTGCTAATTTACCTGATCAAATAGAAAGCCATTATCCTTATGATAAAGTTATTCAGTTTGCTCTTGTAACCACATTTATTTTTCCTAAAATTGTACGTGCTCATCCAATAATCAGAGTGTTTACTGATGGTTCAAGTTCAGGAAAAACAGACATCTATAGCCATGCTCATATAGGGATAATACAGACATCATATACTTCTGCAGAAATATATGATGAGCAGAACTTTGAGCTCTCATTTGTGCTTTGATTCCTTTTGCTAATCAACCACTTAATATTTATTCTGATAGTTTATATGCCATTGGAGTAGCAAAAAGTACTGAGACACTGACTATTGGAAACACATCATCACTAGAGTTATTTCATTTGTTTTGTACTTTGCAAAAGATAATTCAAATATGTCAATATCCTTGTTTCATTGGCCATATCAGAGTACATTCTAATCTTCTAGGTCCTTTAGCATCAAGTAATGGTAAGATTGATAAACTTGTTGCTGTTTGCCAACAAAAGTCTTTATATGATTGTGCACAAGCCTCACATTCTTCACATCAGAATGCTTCTAGTTTACATAAAAAATTGAATATTACTAGGGAACAAGCTCATCCAATTTTTCACCGATGTCCACAATGTGTTACACATATTCCACCTTCTCCAACTGGGGTTAATCCCTGCAGTTTACGACCAAATCAGTTAGGGCAAATGGATGTGACTCACATCCCTTAGTTTGGCAAACATTACATTCATGTTATTATTGATACTTACTCTCGATTTATTTTTGCCACTGCCCATGTAAAAGAAAATACTCAACACATTATTTCTCATGGCCTAGCTGCTTTTGCAGCATTAGGATGTCCTTTACAGATTAAAACTGATAATGTTCCCACGTATACTAGTTCTTCTTTTCAACAGTTTTGCCATCAGTTTCATATTGATCATAAAACAGTATTCTTTATAGTCCTCAAGGTCAAGCCATTGTAGAACGACCTCATTTATCTATTAATCTACAATTACAAAAACAAAAAGGGGGAAATAAGACCCCACAAAATAACCTTAATCATGCTTTGTTTGAAATTTTTTAAATTGTGACTCTGAAGATCACACTGCTGCCCAGAGACATGTCCTCCACAGCAACAGGTCCCTTGGGCCAAGTTTGGTGGAAAGATTTACCAACAGAACAATGGAAAGGACCAAATCCAGTGATAATGTGGGGTAGAGGTCATGCTTGTGTTTTCATAGAAGGTGACTTTCATCCTATTTGGGTACCCAAAAGTGCCATTAGACATGGAGAACCTAGACCCAAGATTCAAATGACTAATGATCAACCCAGAGATGTCAGCCCTGACCCCCAGCAGGAAAAGGAAGCTAGAAAGGAGAAAAAGGACAAAGAAGGCCCAGAGAGACCAAATGTCCAAGCTACCATCATGGAAACAACTGAAGACTCTGAGGCGACAGGCTGAACAGGTAGTTCAACACAAGGAGAAATTGCCAGGTGCAGTGGTGCACGCCTCTAATCCCAGCACTTTGGGAGGCTGAGACTGGAGAATCACAAGTTCAAAGCCAGCCTCAGAACTTTGAGTCACTAAGCAACTCAATGAGACCCTGTCTCTAAATAAAACACAAAATAAAGCTGGGGATATGGCTCAGTGGTTGAGTACCCCTTAGTTCAATTCCCGGTACCAAAAAAAAAAAAAGGAGAAACTAAATCTTTAGCCATAATGTTTATGGCCATGGTAGATCTATTGAGCTGTCAGGTAAGTGAAGTCCAGAGAGAAACCTATTGAACATATTTTCCAGATCCACCTTTAGTACACCCAGTGGTGTGGACTGTAAAATTCATCCCAGTATTTACTAACAATACTCATATGATGGGTGGTTTTACAGATACTCATATTATGCCCATTCGTGTGACTGGATTTAATTATACTGTCAACAACTGGTTATAGTGAACAGCTACCTATATGTTGGTCCCATGATATAAGCATGCTAGCTGTCTAAGGGTATTTTTCAAGGAGAAGACAGCATATGGGGGCCTAGACCAGGCAATTATACTGGCCCCTGGGACTCAAGATCATATGTCCAGTTATTAAAATGGAACTTTCTCATAACAAGTCAGTCATTTCCGCAGAATATCCACCAATACTTTACTGTCCTAATCATTCTGCAATAGAATTTGGCAACTTTCCTAAATGAATAGAATATGCAAATGTTTTGCCAGTACAACATAAAATTTCAAGAAATAGTGGATATATTTTAGACTGGTCTCCAAGAATTGATAAAAGACAAATACATAAGGATGTCATGACTCCTGGAGGTTTTTGGTAATATTCTAACCTTCAGTGATAGTGGTATCCAAAATGATATTTGGCACTTAATTGCAACTTCAAACTATCTACATTATACAGATAGCCCTATGCCTGACTTTGTAGGCAGAAACTGCAAAGAGGGTTCCTGCTATGGCCTACAGGCCTGTGTGCAATATCCTTATGCTTTAATTACTGGAAGTGTAGGAGTTAAGAAAAAGAATGATAAATATCTTGTAACCTGTAAAAAGTGCAATCTAACTAATTGCATTACTAGATTTAACAGAGAGGGGGGAACATTAACTCTTCACCAACTCTCCTTTGTCTTACTACCAGCCAACATTTCAGAACCACAGTATGCTGATGATGGCGTTCAAGTTTTACAACAGATGCATGCTCAGTTAACCAGACCCAAGTGAGCCCTTGGTCTCAAAATTCTTGGAGTGGCTGCTTTAATTTCATTCATCACTTCTGTTACAGCCTCAGTGGCTATATCTCAAAACATTTAACATGCAAATTTTCATAATTTGGCTCAAAATACTTCCAAAGCCCTCCATAATCAGATAAATGTTGATGAAAAGATTGAAACTAAGTTGAATGCTTTATAAGCTACCATTATAAATATTGGTAAAGAGCTTTCCACTCTCAGGTTTAAGAAAAGGCTTACATGCCATGCTGATTATAAGTATTTGTGTTATTGCAGCCAAATATAATGCTCCCCAATGGGACTGGGAAAAGGTTAAAAATCATCTAATTGGTATTTGGCATAGCAATAATAATAGCCTGGATCTTATGGAGTTACATCGTCACAACCAGGATATTCAAAAAAGCAAAATCGATCTTATGGACCCTACCTCTCTAGCTGATCAAATACTTCAAGAGTTAAATGGCTGGGGCTGGGATTGTGACTCAGTGGTACAACGCTTGCCTCACATGTGTGAGGCACTGGGTTCGATCCTCAGCACCACATAAAAATAAATAAGTAAAAAAAGAAAGATATTGTGTCCATCTACAACTAAAAAAATACCCAAAAAAGAGTTAAATGGCTTTAATCTTGGAAACATGCTGAAACATTCTGTATGGTATATTATTAGAATGATATATTTGCTACTAATTCTCTTTTGCATTGTAATAATAGCATGTCATAAACTCATATCAAGAATCCGGGAACTCAAAATAATGGTTCATTACTTACATTGCAAAGTAAAAAGGGAGAATATGCAAGAAGCCATCCATGGAATGTGTGAGGACCTTTTCTTGGCATGGCAGCCAGGGAGGAGATAGGGATGGCATGGCAAACTTTCTGTAGCATTCCTACTGCAAAAGACCGCCCAATGCAAGCGCCCCGCCTCTTCTGCTCTGCTAGGAAGGTCCTCATTGCAGTACCAGAAATGGGCATATCCCATTAGGAACTGAGCAGCCTACCTGCCCCCACCTTTTTCCTATCTTGGTAAAGAATATTTGATGGAAGGCCTTTGAACTTCCCTGACATAAATAAAGCAGATGCAGTCTCCTTTTTGTTAGAAGCCAGACCTGTCTGATCTGCTTGCCCATCCTGCCCCCGCTTTTGAAACTATTTTCTGTGTTCTTTGGTTATTTTGCCATTTTATTTCGCTTAGCTTTTATTGCTCAGCCAGCCCATTCCACTGGAGGAATTTCATCTCCATGGCCCACATGGGACATGGGAGATACCATATTAGTATTAACTGCCACACGGCATCTATCATATTACCTTTCAATGCTCTAGTATGGATACTATATTAGTATTAAGGGTCATAGGGCAACTATTATTTCACTTTTAGATGCTCTAGTGTGGACATAATATTAGCATTAAAGGCAGCTATTATATTAATTTTAGAGCCCACAGGATGGATATAACATAAATTTAAATGCCACAGGGCAGCTATTATATCATTTTTAGATGCTATAGTATGGTTATCATATTAGTATTAAAAGCCACAGAGCAGCTACTATATCACTTGTAAGTGCTATATATGGGTATCATAGTGGTATTGAGGCCACAGGGCCACTATTGTATTCATATTAAATGTTCAAATATGGATATCATTTTAGTATTGAAGGCCACGGGAAAACTAATATGTCAGTTTTAGATGATATAATATGAATATCATATAAGTATTAAAGACCACAGCTATTTTATTTGTTTTAGATGCAATAGCATGGATATTCCATTAATATTCAAAGCCACATGGAAACTATTGTATCAGTTTTAAAGCCAAAGGTTTGGATATTGTATTAGTATCAAAGGCCAGAGGCAGCTAGTATATTAATGTGTTATATTAGTCTTGAAGCCAAAGTTCAGCTGTTATAATAGTTTAAGATATCATATTATCAATATTACCTTAATTCAAAGGCCACTGGGCAGCTCTTATGTTAGTTTTAGATGCTATACAAGGGATATAATACTAGTAAGAAAGCCCACAGTGCAGCTATTATATTTGTGTTGGATGCTACACTATAGAAATTATATTACTATTAAAGGCTGCATGGCAGATATTACATCAATTTTAGATACTATAAAATGTATATTATCATAGTTATAAAACCAAAAAGTAGCTATTAAATTAAATTCAGATGCTATATTATGGATATCATGTATGTATAAAAGGCCACAAGGTAGCTAATATATTATTATAAGATGCTATAGTACAGATATTACATCAATGTTAAAAGCCACTGGGTAGCTATTATATTGATTTTAGATGCTGCAGTACGGATATTAAGTTGCTATTAAAATATTATAGTATAGGTATCATATTAGTGTAAATTTTTATTACATTATGTTAACATTATATACTATCATATGTATATCATATTAGCATAGTAGCCACAAGGCAAATATTAGTTTTACATGATATATTATGGGCATAAGTATAGGTCACCAAACACCTAGTTTATCAGTTTTTGATACCATAGTGTGGATGTTGTATTACTATTAAAAGCCACAGCACAGCTGTTATATCCTGGGCAGCCTCATGAGACCATCTCATAAAGGGCTCACTGCAGCTGGGGCCACCAGTGGCCAAGAAGCAGTGTGGCAACCCTCAGCAGTCTGTGGACACAGCGCTACAACTGGCATAGAGCATGGGAGCCTCGGCCCTGGTGGCTGTTCACAGGACCCACTCTGCCCTTGATGCACAAATTCACAGAGAAACATGAATGAATAAAAACAGAAAATGGCATTAGAACAGTGGGAATCAGCATTGTGCATAGGAAGCTCTGGGAGATGTTTACTGTACTCCACCTGAAGTTGGAACAAAATTGAAAAAAATACTATGAGTTTTGTGCTCTCAAAAGTGTGAAGATTGCCAATGAACTCTATTCCCCTCTATCAGGAGAAGTAACTGAAATTAAAGAAGCACTTGCAGGAAACCCAGAGCTTATGAACAAATCTTGTTATGAAGATTGTTGGCTGATGAAGATAAAACCTAGTGACCCTTCAAAACCGGATGATTTAATGAGTGAAAAGTCATTTGAGAAATATGTAAAAATCTATTGAGGAGTTAAAATGGCATCCTAAGTAAACTAGTGTGGAATAGCTCCAGCATGGTTTTCTTAAGTCAGCAGGGGAGAGAAGACTTAAAGAGAAATGACTCTCAACACTGCTACTGGAGGAAGATACCCTTTGACTTCCCGATAAGTGCAGATAAACACAATATGCACATTTTATAATTCCTTATTATTTTCAGAGTAGGCTTTACACTCTGGTATTCAGGATTCATAGTCATTTGTGGTAAAAACTACTTATAAAATTATGTAATTCAAGGACAATCTTGTTATTAGCCTTACATCCATCACTGGATTTGGGTCAACATACTTAAAAATCTTCCCATTGTAAAAAAGTGAGAATAGAGGAAAGTGTTTTTTATACAGTGTTAGAATAATACTGTCTTAGTTTTATAATATACTGCATTTCTGGTGTTATTTTTATATACTGAAGCAATAGCTTTGCAGCAAAATAAAACAAATAAAATTGTGGAATTGCTGGCACCACTTTAAAAACAAAAAGAGACTGTGAGGTAGCATGCCCCTGGTTTCCACTCTCATGTTCACAAAAAAATACATGTCTTGTGCTCTTTGTCCTTCTCTCTTCCACTCTTTTCTTATTTAGCTTTCCTGAAAGGCAGCGTGAAGGAAAGAAACTTGACTCTCTCTCCCCTTACCTTTCTGCTCAGTTTCTCCTCTGGGTCGGCTACATAGGCCCAGACCCCTGTGTTCACACGGCCCAGCCTCAGCTTCTGGCAAAGCTGGAACCACAGGCCACCACTCCTGCTGGTGCACAGGTTGCCACATCTATTGCTGGTGCCACAGGCTGTCACACAGACCCTTCCTCCACTACCAAGTCCAGCTCAATTCTCCACTAGAAAAAAATTTTGTAGGTCATTAACCTCCCATGACTTTTTTTTGCTTTATATTGTTTTCTGGTCATTATTCATCCTCTCACTAATTTATACTGCAGTCCTGAGAATCCACTCCCAGGCATCACGCATCCCAGGGAATGGCCCTACACTGAGTTTCATCCCAGCCATGGAGTTCACCACCTCAGTAGAGGAGACTCCATGTTCCCCAACAATGTGAGGATTCCAGGAAGAAAGGCGGCATGAAAGAGAGACTTTCAAATTTCCCTTCATGGTTTCTTCCATGACTTTCCATTCTTCTCAGCCTTTCCTTCTCTCCTCAGACTCCTGGCTGTGTTCCCCAAGCTAGGCTTCCACACCTGCATTAATGTCCCACCTTCTGGAATTGCTGGTACCACAGGCTACCACCTATGCCTGATTCTGATTATGGAAGGTCCAAATTACCTTCTAATTTATTCATCCTGATTGTGTACAAAATTTCTCCACACAGATTTGACTCATGTCCTCTTGAACACACTTTGATACTTCTGACACCAACCACAATTAACCTCTCCACTAGAAAAAAAAATCTACAGGTTATGAGAATTACATAAACATTCTTGTTGTGCCTCATTTTGTTTTTTGTTGTTTTGGTTTGGTTTGGGTTTTTTGGTTCCCATTCATTCACTCATTTATATTGCATCCTGGGAATCTAATCTCAAGCATTACTCATTCCAAAGACAGGCTCTACCCCTGAGTCCTCTCCCAAACCCTGGGAGTTAGCACTTTGAGGTACACAGGATCCAGTGTTACCCTAAATGCTAAGCTCATAATAGACAACCAGAGGTATGCTGAATTTGTTTGTTTCACTTAAAGATGAATCTCAGATTTCTTTGATATCTTTAAATCCCAGATTTACAGAAGTGACTAGGAAGGTTGAGGCTGGAGAACCTGAGAATGGCAGATTCAGGGTGATCCTGGGCAGCAATGCCAGAACCTGTCTCAAATAAAACGTAACAGGCTGGGGCTATGAAGAATCATGCACCTCTGTGCAATCCTCAGGTGTGAAAAAGCATTTTGTTCTCTCCTTTATTCCTCTCCCACCCTCTCTTTCCTTATTTCTTTCTTTTCTGCTGCTTTTCTTTTCTGGAAGAAAGGCAGCACAAAAGAGATTTACTCATCCTTTCTGTTTGGCAACTTGCCGTTCCTCTCAGCCCTTCTTTTTCTCCTCATGGTCCTGGCTTTGTTTGCTCAGGGCAAACCTGCCCCTATGGGTTCCCCCAGCCTCTGCTTCTGGAATTGATGTTAACACAGGCTACTACAACTACTCGTTTTCAATTTTGAAAGGTCAAAATTATCTTCTGAGTAGCTTGCCCTAATCAAAACCTAAACCTAGAGTGGATCACAGCAGCCAGGAAGCAGTGTACTTACTACTGCCAATTCACCATAAAGCATATCTTTCAAACACCTTTATTTTGTTTCTATGCATACCCTTTAGCAGTAATAAAATAAAATATTTGCCCTGGACAATAGTCAAAGAAAAGAAAAAGTTAACAGCACTGGTGACCATGATGAGTGACATCTGGGCAGAAGAGTTTAAAAGGACACCAGCATCCGTCTTCTCCATGACACTCTGCAGAAAGTGGTGAGCCCAGGGGAGCACAGGTGGCAGTCAGCCCAGGAGTGACCTTAGATGCTGCTGTTGTGGGAAAACATTCTACCTTATCAAAACCACAAGGAACTGTCAGACGCCCAGATGCTTGAATGAAAAGAAAAAGGTAAACAAGATCGCTGACCATGATGAGTGAGGCCTTGTGAGCAGAAAAGTTTAGAAGGACACCAAGGTCCATCTCCTCCCTGATGTTCTGAAGGAAATGGTGACACAGAAGGAGCACAGGTAGCAGCTCAGCCCACGCCCAATCCTAGATGCTGCCATGTTGTGAGAAAGCATTCTACCTTTCAGATATCATGAAGAATTATTAGATATCCAAACTCTTGATGCTTCCAAATTCAGTAGAACATCTACATAATTTTATTAACACTCTTTTACTAGTCATGAAGCTAATGAAAACTAAAGGATCTATGGAGTTGTCAGTGCAGCTCAGTGGAAGAGTGCTTGTCCAGCATGCAGGGGTCCCTAGGTTCAACCCCCAGCACCACAAAAGAAAAAAAAAGAATTTGTGTCTTATTTGTGTAACCAAATAGGAAATGAAAAATCACTGCTTCTAGGAAAATGTTGTACCTGAAACACAGTTGAGACTATCAGAATCAAAATACTCTTACAGTGGATTGCATAACTAGGCTGTCATGAACAGCAGGGACACATCATAAAGCATGTTCATGTTAAACATACCATCAAAACAACAAAAAAGGCTTTATTGACTGTTGAGAAGAAAAATGGACATACTATAGCTTAAGAAATTATTAAGACATTGGAAACGTGATACTGACATCAAAATCCTCCAGGAAATGACAGGCACTTTGACACATGCCTATCATCCTAGCTACTTGGGAGGCTAAGGCAAGAGGATCATAAATTTGAGGCCCACATGGGCAAAATAGCAAGACACTGTCCCAAAATAAAATTTTAAAAAGGACTGGGGATGTATGTAGCTAAGTGTTTGCTGAACACATACAAGGCCCTTAGTTCAATCCCCAGTATGAAAAAAAATTCTCCAGGCCAGACATCTGATCATAGACAAATATAGCAAGAGTAGAACAGGGAAGAAACCATTATGTCAACCTCCCCAAAATGATCAAAGTAAACCTGCACTTTGTTCAGCTCACAACACTAACATGTCTAACCTCTGGTTCTCCAAATTCAAATATGATAACATTTTAAATATGATAAAAAGTATATGTGTACTTTTCTAATGAATCCAACAGATATGAGATATACTCAACTCTGTTCTAAAAGCCAACTTATAAGCATATAGGGGCACAAACATTAGGATAAAATGTAATTATGGCACTTCCCACATGAAATAACCCTAAATATTAATAAATATAATCTCAAAAGAAGAAGTTCAAATTTCTGAACCTAAAACACAATGGTATATTTTTAAATGATACTTTGAATGGATACAAAACACTAACAAGAGTCCTCCAACAAGAATTCCTAGCAATATATAAAGCATTATGCTCATCAAAAGGCCCATCCCCTTGCATACAAGGAATAAGAAAAATTAACTATCTAGGAATGTAGAACTTTAATAAGAAATAGAGATATGCTTTCTAACTTGAAAAGTAGAAAATAAAATGTCTGTTTAAAAACTTTAATTTTAGTAAATGTATCTGACTTACAAAAATCAGCTATTGATTTGTCTCTTACATACTGTAATGATTTGAGTCCTGAGGAAATTTCATCTATAGTGGTTGTAAGTATCATGCAATACAATAGTTGACACTAAAATTTTTTCTTACAATAATTTCATCTAAATCTGGAAGAGGTACTGTTGTGTATGTGTGTGTGTGTAAATATATGATTTTTAAAAACATATCTCTGGATACCTCTGACACTTGAGTCCTGTCAAAGACATCTTCTGTGGGGGTGGGGGATGAAACCTAGGGCCTCTCACTTGCTAGGCAAGTGCTCTGCCACCAAGCTGCACATCCAGCCCCCAAAGACATCTTAATAAGCAGAAGATAATTAAAATCATTTAAGATTATCATGATAATTTTCCAACAATTCTCTCAATCAAAAAAAAGAAAGCTAAAAGTATATTTTTAAAATATTGCTGATGAGGGGCTGGGATTGTGGCTCAGTGGTGGAGCGCTTGCCTTGCATGCGTGAGGCACTGGGTTCGATCCTCAGCACCACATAAAACTAAATAAATGGAATAAAGATATTGTGTCCATCTACAACTAAAAAAAATATTTAAAAAAAAAATAAATAAAATAAAATAAAATATTGCTGATGAAAAACAGCAGTTCACAGGATTAAGAATTCTGTAGAAAACTAGAAAGACAAGAAATTAAAAACTGAATAGGAAGCTGGGCGCAGTGGCACACGCTTGTAATCCCAGCACTTTGGGAGGCTGAGACAGGAGAATCGCGGGTTCAAAGCCAGCCTCGGCAAAGGCGAGGCTCTAAGCAACTCAGTGAGACCCTGTCTCTACATAAAACACAAAATAGGGCTGGGGATGTGGCTCAGTGGTCGAGTACCCCTGAGTTCAATCCCTGGTACCAAAAAACAAAACAAAACAAAAAAATTGAATAGGAGAAACCTGCACAGAGCTGGAAACCTGGAGGACATGGGGCACTTCCTAGTAAATACAAACATTGCAAAAGAACTCTTCGCGGGGTTGGCGCAGTGGCACACGCATGTAATCCTAGCAGCTCCAGAGGCTGAGGAAGGAGGATCGCGAGTTCAAAGTCAGCCTCAACAAAATCGAGGCACTAAGCAACTCAGTAAGACCCTAACTCTAAATAAAATACAAAATAGGGCTTGGGTATGTGGCTCAGTGGTTGAGTGCCCCTGAGTTCAATTCTCGGTACCCAAAAAACTAAATAACTCTAAAATAAGAAAACTAAATTAATCAGTTAGTATAGAAAAGTTCAGACTGGTGCTTAGAGATCTCCCACTGGAAAAGACCCCATGGTCATCCCAGCTCACAGCTGAGTGTTACCTGACCTTTAACAAATTCTGATTTTATTTCAAATGTTTATGATCTAGAGAAAAGAGGTGACTTTCCTAAATTTAATTTATGTTCTATCAAATCTTGATACAGTCAAGATATTTCATGCAATGTAGAATGTCGATATTTATGCAACAGGCTATTTTGTGCACCACTGCAAATATACTGTCAATTAGAGTGCTGAGGTGGGGCCTGGAGAAGGGCAGGGCCTGGGGACAGGGCAGGGTCTGGATGGAGCAGGGGTCAGGAGAAGAGATACAGCCTGGAGAAGGGTGGGGCCTGGAGGGGGCAGGGGTCAAGAGAAGAGACACAGCCTGGAGCAGGGGCAGGGCTTTGGGGGCCTGGTCTGGGGCAGAGTCTATGGAGAGTGTGGTCTGGAGCATGGGGTTGGGGTCAGGAGAAGGGAGGCAGGGCCAAGAGGAGAGGCAGGGTCTGGAGGTGAGCCAGGGTCTGGATGGGGCAGGAGTCAGGAGAAAAGACAGGGCCTGGAGATGGGGCGGGGCCTTTGGGGCGGGGTCTGGGACACAGTCTGTGGAGGATGTGGTATGGAGAATGGGGTGGGGTCAGGAGAAGGGGGGGCAGGGCCTGAAGGAGGGGTCTGGAGGAGGGCAGGGTTCCAGCGAAGTAGACAGGAGGGGCCACAAGTGGTGAGGATCTGTGGCCCTGGTGGTCACTAGCTCAGGGCCCTTCAGTCTCCAGCCTTCCATCCCAACAACCTACCCCCAGGGTAACTGAGGCTGAGCTGGGCGGAGGCAGTAAGAGCCTGTCTGACCCACCCCCCACTATTGCACTAGGCACCAGCAGCCACCCTGAATCCTGAGGCAGAAGTCCTTGGGCCACCCACAACTACTGCTCTGTACCAGCCACATTAAAGAGCCCGGAAGTGGCAAGCCTGTAATCCCAGCACTTTGGGAGGCTGAGACAGGAGAATCATGAGTTCAAAGCCAGCCTCAGCAACAGCAAGGCGCTAAGCAACTCAGTGAGACCCTGTCTCTACATAAAACACAAAATAGGGCTGGGGATGTGGCTCAGTGGTCGAGTGCCCCTGAGTTCAATGCCTGGTACCAAAAAAAAAAGCCCGGAAGTGGCAGGCATTGGTTACATAATGGTGAAAGAGGAGAGAAACCAGGCATGGTGGTGTACACCTATAATCCCAGCCACTAGGGAATCTGAGGAAGGAAAATCACAAGTTTGAGGCCAGTCTGGGCAATTTAGCAAGATCCTGTCTCAAAAAAGAAATGGGGGCTCAGTTGGTAGAGTGCTTGCCTCGCATGCACAGGCTAATGGGTTCAAACCACAAAAACAAACAAACCAAGAAATGGGGATGTTGCTCAGTGGTAGAGAATACATGAAGTCCTGGGTTCAATCCCAGTGCTGAAAAAAATTTTTTTAAAGGCGAAGGATACACTGTTATCATAAAGCCCACTCCCTTTTATTCTATGTTCATCTTTATTATCATTTTAATGCACTTTAATGTTCATGGACAATGAACTATTTTGGCAGAAGCTGTAGAGCACTTGAAAACTAAAATGTAAGGTGCTATTTATTATAGATCAATCAATTCAAGATAAAGGATTTATAAAATGAAGATGTAAGTCAGTGAAAAGGCTAGAGTGGGCTCATAGGACCCTGACTTTCCAACATATTGGCACAGGCACTGACTTCATCAACTAGACCCATAGAGTTCAAAAAGTAAAACCAAGACTCAATAAGTGGGATGGCTTCAAATTAAAAAGCTCTGAATAGCAAAGGAAATAGGAACATGAAGAGAGAGCCTCAGAATGAAAGAAAATCTTTTCCAGCTACTCTTCAAACAAAGAATCAATAACCAGAATATATAAAGAACTCAAAACACTTAACATCAAAAAAATTAATAACTCAATCAAAAAATGGCCAAAAGAACTCAATACACATTTCTTAAAAGAAGAAATACAAATGTCCAACAAATATATGGAAAATATGTTCAACAACTCTAGTAATCAGGAATATGTGAAGCAAAACCTCATTGAGATTTCATCTCACCCCAGTTAGAATGACAAACATTAAAATACAAATAATGAATGCTGGAGAGGGTGTGGGGGGATAGTATTCACTAATATATTATTGGTGAGGCTGAAAATTAGTGCAACTACTCTAGAAAGCAGTATGGAGATTCCTCAAAAAACTAGACCATATGACCCAGATATTCCACTCTTTGGTATTCATCCAAATGAACTAAAAATCAGCATACTATAGTGATGCAGGCACACCAATGTTTATAGCAGCACAACTCACAATAGCCAAGTCACGGAACCAGCCCAGGTGCCCATCAACAGAGGAATGGGTAAAGAAAATGTGGTATATAAACACAGTGGAGTTCTACTCACTCCAGAAATTAAATTATGAATGACATAATTTAATTTATGAAATTATGGCATCTGCTGATAATGGATGGAAATGAAGAACATCATGCTAAGTGAAATAAGCCAGACTCTTAAGTGAAGGGTTGAACCTTTTCTTTCAGATGTAGAAGCTAGAGAGAAATAAGGAATATAAGGGGGATCCCATGAAAATAGAAGGGTGATCAGTGGAGTAGGGAAAGGGGATTGTGAAGGAGGGAGGAGGGAAGGGAAAGTAGAAGTACTGAGAGGAAGTGGAGCAAATTACGTTCCATGCATGTCTCCCTACATCAAAAAGGACCCCACAGCCAGCACGGTGGTGCACACCTGTAATCCCAGCACTTAGGGAAGCTGAGGCAGGAGGATGGCGAGTTCAAAGCCAGCCTCAGCAATGGGGAGGCGCTAAGCAACTCAGTGAGACCCTGTCTCTACATAAAACACAAAATAGGGCTGGGGGTGTGGCTCAGGGGTCGAGTGCCCCTGAGTTCAATCCCTGGTACCAAAATATATTATATATGTGTGTATGTTAAGGAGAACAAGTCATGGAGTGCACTGGGGACCCATCCCCTTCGGCTCAAGACCTTCCCTCAGCGTTTCTCCTTCCTCCATGCCAAGTTCACCAGAAACCACCTGGTCAGCCATGTTATGACGATGAGGGTCGGAGCCTCAAGGAAGGGACGCTCCTGTAAGTGAGCCTTGCTGAAACGGGGAGGAAAGCAGGGCTCCCAGCCAGGCTGCCCTCAGCTCCCAGGCCCAGGATAGGGTTCTCTCCTCACCCTCCACACCTTTTTCTCACCTGCCACTGGTCCATCTAGAAGTTTCTGAGGCATCTCCCTCAGGCTGCTCTGAGGAGAGGGGAGCTGCGGCATGCCCACAGTGTCCCCAACTTGGGCGCCTCCTCTGAGGCGGGCTCGGGTCCTCACCCCAAGGGAGGTGGGGCAGACGTCCAGGATGGCGCCCAGGCCCCGCCCCCGCCGGCCACACCCAGCGCAGGAGGCTCGGTGCTCAGAGGTGCCACTCCCAGGGAATCCCGGTGAAGCTCTCAGCTGTCCCCCACCCTCGTTGTTACTGCATAAAATCTGTCCCCACGGCTTTAACTAGGCCTGTCTGTGGCATCACAAGAAGTGGAAATTCAGGAGAGGAGAAAAGGGAGTCCAGGAGACCACATCTCTGAGACCCCAGCCCTGCACCCCACCAGGCCAAGCGCTGCTAGAGCCACGGCCAGGTGGGCAGAGGCGCAGACCCCGCACAGCCACTCGGAGCCCCAGAGCCCAAGACTTCAATCATGTGCCAAAGGGCAGTGAAAGGACATTCGCAAAGTCCAAAGACCACACGGCATGCCGGAATCTCACCCAAGAGATGTATTGTTAGTAGCAAGGAGCAAACCGATAAGTCTATCCCTCCAAGGAGGGCAGCAGCTGTGGGCACTCACAGAGCAGCTGTGTAGCCCGCAGGAAGAATCCCACATGCCTGCTTGGGTGTTGTAACATGGGCTGGGGTGGGGTGTCCTTTTAGCAGTTACATGTCTTATGGGAAGCTGGGCAGCACAGCCCAGGATCGAAACTAAGGGGTTCCTAGATAAAACGGCTCCTGACCTAGAAGCCAATAGGCAGAAGGCCAGAAACAGGCCACAAGAGAGGCCTCTGGAAAGTGCAGCCCTTCAGACAGAGCGACTTACCAGAGACTGCCCCACCCTAGAATCACGGGTTTAAGAAAATAAGTTAAATCCCAGAACATGGTAGCCACTGTCAAGATGTGGAAAACCTGAGCTCAGACAGAGCCCCCATGGACAGCCTCTGGGAGCTGCAGGCTGCACCCCACTGCCCTGGGGCATTCTAGATCATTTCATCTGTCCTGCCTGCCACCCTCTCACCGTGGATGGCTCTGGGAGCTGCAGGCTCCACATTCATTCAGAATTCCCAAGAATTCTGGACAGTGTAATCTGGTGTTCTGCCCACAGCCGTTGCCCTGCAGGACCATGGGAGCTCTGTGCTACATGCTGGCCCAGGCATTCTGGAGGTCCCTAGCAGTGTAGTCTGGTGTTCTGCCCACGCAGACCTCACACTGCAAGACCATGGGAGCTGCATGCCATGTGCTGGCCCAGATGCCCTGGAGGACTCTGGCAGTGTAGATTGGGGGTTTTCTCATGCAGCCCTAACCCTAGAAGGCTATGGGGGCTTCAAGCAGCACATACCTTCAGGATTCTGGGTAGTGGAGTCCAGTATTCTACAATGAAACCTTGCTGCAGGGGTCTCTGGGAGCTGCAGACTATACAGCCACCCAGGTACCTCTAGGGCAGTGTGGTCTGATGTTCTGCCTTTGCAGCCCTAACTGCAGAGGATTCTGGGAGCTGCGGGCCCCCAGGGATCATGGGCATTGTAGTCTAGTGCTATATTGGTGTAACCCACACTATAGTGGCTCCTTGGAGCTCCGAGACCCCGGGAATTCTGGGTATGGTAGTCCATTCATCCCTAACCTCAGAGGTCTCTGAGAGCTGTGGGCCATTGATTTTTCTGGATAATTCAGTCCATCCTACCTAAGTGGATCTCACCATCAAGACTCCCAGGATCTGCACACTACAAACCTGCCAGGGCACCCCAAGGAGTCTAGATGGGGCAATACAAAGCTGTCCATTCACCTTTCAACAGGAAGGTGTCTGGGAGCTGCAGGCCACATAGGCACCTGGACACCTCCAGGAATTCAGGATAGTGTAGTTCAGTTCTCTCCCCTGCAGCCCTCACCACTGAGGATCTGGGGAGATGCAGTCCCCTGAGGATTCTGGGTAATTAATCTACTGGTTTGCCTGTGTGCCCCTGCTGCGAGGACCATGAGAACTGCTGGCCACATGCTTGCCTTGGAACGCAGACCTCACTGTGGAGGCCTCTGGCAGCTTCAGGTTGCATTCACCAGGGTATCTATCCCTAGGATCTATGGGTAATGTAGTCTGGCCTTCTGCCTGCACAGCCATCTCTGTGGAGGTCTCTGGGAGTTGCAGGTTGCATGCTCACCTGGACACCACCTCCTCAAGGACTCCAGATAGTTAAGTTCTTTGCCTTACAGTCCTCACCACAGAGACCTGGGAACCTCTGGCACTAAGGTTTGTGGATAACATAGACCTATGTTTTTCCTGTTCACCACAGAGGATCCTGGGAGCTAAAATCCCCCTAGGATTGTAGGTAATGCAGCCCAGAGTCTTTTCCACTCACCACAGAAGGTTCTGGGAGGTGTAGCCCCTGAGGATTGTGGGTAATGCAGTGCAGTGTACTTACTCAGCTACCACAATGCAAGCTATTGGTTTGTCTGATCAGCACAGAAGATCCTAGGAGCTGCAGCCCCTGAGGGTTCTGGATAATGTAGTCTAGTGTTTTGCCTGCATGAAGGACCACAGGAGTTGAAGACCCCATGCACTCCCTGGTACCTGGAGATTCTAGGTGGTGTGCTTTACTAATACA
The DNA here is from genome assembly GCA_028644305.1 of Xerus rutilus. Lineage (NCBI taxonomy): Eukaryota > Metazoa > Chordata > Mammalia > Rodentia > Sciuridae > Xerus > Xerus rutilus. The sequence continues at coordinate 29,794 of CM053400.1, forward strand.
ACCCTCATCACAGAAACCTGTGGAAGTTGCAGGGTTACAGGGTATGCCAGCATCCCAGGGGATTCTGAGCACTGAGGTCTGGTGTTCTACTCTTGTATCCCTCACCCCAGAGGCTCCTGGGAACTGCAAGCACCCAAAGGTTACGAGTAGTGCGGTCTGTCATTTGGCCCATGCTTTCCTCACTGTGGAGGACTCTAGGAAGCCCCAGTCCTGAGGGGTTCTGGGTAGTGCAGTCCATTGTAACCTTTGCAGCCCTCACGCTGGGAGCTGCTTCCACATTCTCACCCAGCCACCCCTGAGGACTCTGGGCAATGTAGTCCAGCAATCTGTTGCTCAGCACTCATCACAAAAGACCCTGGAAGCTTCCGGTCATGTGCTTGCCCTGGTACACTGAGGATTCTGAATGGCGCATCCTGCCCAGTCAATCAAGAATTCTTTACGAAGTCCTCTGGGAACTGCAGACCCCATGGTTGCCCAGGAGGCCCCATGAATTCTGGGTAGTAGTTGTTCTGCCCATGCAGTTCTCACCACAGAGCCTTCTAGGAGTGGTGGGCCCCTGAGGATTCTGGGCAGTGTAGTCCAGAACTCTGCCCACACGACCCTCAGCATATGGCCCATAGGAGCTACAGGCTGCATACTGGCCCTGGTACCCCTAAAGATTCTTAGTACTGCAGCCAAGAAACTGCACACACAGCCATCACCACTGTAGGACTTGCCAGAGCACCCAACCCACTACAAACAGAATCACCCACCAAACCCCAGCATCATTGGGTTTCTTCTAAAAATTGTAGTCATGTAATGGAAAGAAGTCTTTAATATAGCCACAATTGAAAATAATCATAATTCCTTAATATCAAATGACCAATTAATACACAGATTTCTCCAGCTATTTCAAATTAAGTTTAGAGTTAGACACAAACAAATCAGGTTCAAAATAGGAGCATCCATTGCATTTGATTAATGTCTTAAGTCTTCCTTTTCTTGCCACCTACTTATTGACAAAGGTAGTTAATTTATATGGTAGAATCTGCAAGTCTGCGTTTTGCTTCTTTGTTTTGTTTTTACTTGTAGTGCCCAGGGTTGAACCCAGGCCCTCACACATGGTAGACACCACTCCACCCCTGAGCTGTAACCCCACCCACAAGATTCTTCTTGTAAAAGACACAAATATAGGGCTGGGGTTGTGGCTCAGTGGTAGAATGCTTATCTAGCATGTATGAGGCACTGGGTTTGATTCTCAGCATCACATAAAAAATAAACAAATAAAATAAAGGTATTGTGTCCATCTATAACTAATAAAATACTAAAAATAAAAAATACACAAGTACAATGTTTATGCCTAAAGTAACTTTAAATTTTAACACATCAACTTCTCGATATTTCTCATGTACTTAAACACCATAAGAAAAATTAGTTATTAAAACATGAATAAAAGCAATCAGCGAGGTGCACCTTAGCCCTTCCCCTCAGGCCCCAGTGAGCCTCCAGGTGCTGGGCCCTATCTGCACCATCTTGAGGTTGCACCTGTGTTTCTGCTTTCTGTGTCCTTGGAATTCTCCCCAGAAACACAATCTGCACAAAACAGTGACATGCTATGATGATGAGTGGCTAAAGACCCAGTAAGAAATACTTTTTTAAAGCAAATTCTGCTAAAATATTATCCGAGGAAGTAAATAATATGGCATGATTTCTTCCTCAGCACACCAGACAGTGCACAGGAAGCTTTTCCCTCATTATTTTCTCACATGGACCTCAGTCATCCTGAATCCACAGTAGCATCTCCATGGGTAGAAAGCTGTGGTCCTTACCATAGAAAAATTCCCCAGGCATCCCATTCCATGATGTCTCCCCAGGCTAGTCCTCAGGATAAGGAATCTCTGGTCCTCACCTTAGAGCCCCCAGGCATCTCCAGGCCATGGTGTCTCGCCAGGTGGGTCCCCAGCAGAAGGAAGTTCTGATCCTCACTGTACACACGGTCCCCAGGTGTTCCCAGTCGTGGCATTTTCCCAGGTAGTTTCCAAGGAGAACTTGCAGAGGACACGGAACACCAGCCCCAAAAGCAAGTGTTCATGGTGGTCAGAGAAAGCTGTTCTGAGCACCCCCTGCTGCTGGCCACTGTGGGTAGTGCAGGACACTGGGTGCCCACTGTTCAGAGCTGCCTCTATTCCCCTGCCCCACAGTCACAGTGAAGCTCTGAAATTCATAGTTGTGATTATTGCAGGTCATGATTTTGGAAATTGAAAAGAAATATAGCCCACCATCCTATGTCTTGGTCAGAATGGATACAGATAGCAAGCAGCAAAGTACATGACCATGGACAAAATCCCATTGATTTCCTATATATCTGTACTAATGCATAGAAAATAGTGGAATTTGAGAGCCAAAATAAAAAAATTTAAAGCACTAACATTTTTAAAAATATTTTTTAGTTGTATATGGATTCAATGCATTTATTTGTTTTTATGTGGTGCTAGGATCGAACCCAGTGCTTCACATGTGCCAGGCAAGTGCTCTACCACTAAGCTACAACTCCAGCCCATAAAGCACTAACATTTAAAATAGCACCCCCAGAACTGAAGTAGTTGCATGTGAGTATCAAAGTACAATCATACTTTCAGTAAATCTTGAAACACGGTAGAAAGAAATAAAATGAAATATAAATAAATGCAAAGATACTTCTTGTTCAGGTCTTAACATAGCTAAAATGAAATTATATCAAACTTGATCTTCAGATTCAGTGAAGTCCCAGTCAAATTCCCAGCAAGCTTTTTCTAAACCTAGGATAGACAGCACCAATTGCAAAAGGACACACTTCAACAAGGCACACATCAGGCTGGGGTTGCTAGCTCAGTGATAAAGCACTTGCCCAGCATGTGCGAGGCATCCTCAGCACCATATAAAAATAAATAATATAAATGTACTGTGTCCATCTATAACTAAAAATATATTTAAAAAAGAAGGAGCACATCTGGATCCCCAAACCCATCAAAATCACCATAGTTTTGAAAAGGTGAAACTGTAAAACTCAAGATGTGCATGGCCATCTGTTTTAAATACAGCCCCAAAATAAATCCATGAAAGAAAAGGTATAATGTGGATTTATTAAATTACTCTGTGAAAAATCACATTAAAGAATCAAAAAGATAAGTCAAAGACTGGGTGAAACATTTGGAAATTACATATCTAAAATAAACTTTTGAGCCGGGCACGGTGGTGCAAGTGCATAATCCAGCACTTAGGGAGGCTGAGACAGGAGGATCGCGAGTTCAAAGCCAGCCTCAGCAATAGCGAGGTGCTAAGCAACTCAGTGAGACCCTGTCTCTCCATAAAACACAAAATAGAGCTGGGGATGTGGCTCAGTGGTCGAGTGTCCCTGAGTTCAATCTCCAGTAACAAAAAAATTAAAATAAAATAAATTTTTGTCCAAAAAACTATTAAGTCCAGCCACACTCCACATGCCTACAGTTACCACTCAGTACAGGTATCCTTTCAAACTATTAACCCAATGAATATGTTTATCCACTGATTAGGTTACAGTTCTCATAATCTAATCATTTCACCCCTTGCATTAACACAGGAGCTTTTGGAGGACACTTCATACCAAGCCACAACAATGAATAACTCTGTCTGATATTCTCTCTCTTTTTTTGTACCAGGGATTGAATTCAGGGGCACTCGACCACTGAGCGGCACCCCCAGCCCTATTTTGTGTTTTATGTAGAGACAGGGTCTCACTGAGTTGCTTAGTGCCTCGCCGTTGCTGAGGCTGGCTTTGAACTCTCAATCCTCCTATCTCAGCCTCCCAAAGTGCTGGGATTATAGGCATGTGCCACCACGCCTGGCTTGATATTCTCTTAAAATAAGTTCCCAGATGAAAAACTATGCCCTTATTGTGAAACCACTTTGAAACTCCAAGGAAAAGACAACACTTGAAAACTCATGTCTTTGTCAAGGAGCTCCCTAGGTTTAGCTCTGTCCTGCACAGCAGTAGATGACCTCCGCAAGTCATCTGTGCTGCTTGTGGGCCCTGGATATAGCCAGGGTCACCTCAATATCCTGGCAAGTCCCCAAGGTCCTGGACATAGCTGAGCTCACCTCAATCCCTCTGCAGGCCTCCTGGGCCCTGGACATAGCTGGGGTCACCTCAATCCCACTGCAGGTCATGGAGAGGCCTTCCAGGGTTGAGGCTGAAAGTCCACAGGTGACACAGATGAAAACCATTGCAGGAAACTCACCAAAAAATAGACCAAAGCTAAAATTAAAATTAAATAAAAATAAACTAAATACTAAACAAAAATAAAACAATGAGCAATAACTAAAAAGAACATTAAAAACAAAAAAATTTAAAACAGACACTGAAAATGTTAAATGCTATACAGAAAGAACACCAAAATTCTAAAGAGAAACTCAAGGCTAGCCATATCTTTGGCACAAAGCCTGGCCTTTACCCTAACACTAGCAATAACCCTAGACCTAGCCATAGTCCTAAATGTAGCCCAAATTCCAACACAAACCCTAACTCTAATACTAGCCCTAACTCTAAGCCTAACCCTAATCCTACCCTGACCATTGATGCCTGAACCTTGACCACAACCCTGACACTGACCCTCACTCACAATTCTAATTGGAATATAAAGATACTATGCAATGGGGAGGCAAATCATTTGATTATTACACTACCCAGTGTCCTATAGGGAAAAATCTCCTAGAATACCCAGTGGTGAGTGGGGACTTTATGCTTCTACATTATTTACAGTGCTAAGTGGAGGAAGCTCCTAGGATTCCTTCATTTATCAGGCAATCATCCATCTACATTACTCACAATTTTAAGGGGTGGAAGTTTGAAGGTTACCCTGCAGTGAGCAGCCAAATCATGGGACTGCATTATTTCCAAATCCAAGTGGAGGAAGCACCCAGGGCACCCTGCAGTGAGTAGCCATATTATGGAATGACATTACCCACAAACCTAAGGGGTAGAAATCTCCCAAGGTTCCCTGCAATTAGAAGCCAAACTGGGAGCCCACACTACACACAATCCCAGGAGGAACAGAAACTCCCAGTTCCCTCCTGGTGAGCAGGCAAAATCTGGGGGCTATATTACCCACTTTTCTACATGGGCAGATATTCCCAGGAGCCCCCATGTTAAGCAGGCAATACCTGGAACTACACTGCCCGAAATTCTATGTGGTAGGAAGTTTTCAAGTTTTCCTTCAGTGAGTGGGCAAATTATGGTACTGCATTATCCACAATCCTTAGGAAGAAAGTTCCCAGGATCCTCTGCAGTGCAAGGGCAGTGCAAGTAGCCCAGACTACATTGGGACTACATTGCCCACAATTCTTAAGGGTAGGAAGTTCCCAGGTTCTGCCACAGTGAGCAAAGAAATTGTACTACCTTACCCATAATTCTAAGGAGAATTCTAAGAGGAAGCTCGGAGAATCCTCCACAGTGAGCAGTAAAACCCAAGACGACTTTATCCCTAAGCCTAAAGTGAGCAGAAGCTCTTAAGGTTCTCTGAAGTAAGCAGGTAAAACCTGGGACTCCACTACCCACCTTCCTAAGGAGCAGGAAACTCCCAGTGTACTGATGAGCAAGCAAATTACAGGACTATATTACCCACAATCCTAAAGGGTAGGAAGTTCTCAAGATTCTCTGCAATGAGGGGGTAAATCGTGGAACTACATTATCCACAATGCTAAGCAGGGGAGGAAGCTCCCAGAATCCTCCACCATGAGTGGTAAACCACAATCCTAGGGAGGGAGGAACTCACAATTCCCTGCAGTGAACAGACACATCATGGGACTACATTACTCATAATCCTGGGGAGAGGGTCCGGGAGAAGCTCCCAGGATACCCAGTGGTGAGCAGGCAAATGGGGGGAGTATGTTCCTCCTAAGGGGAGGAACTTCCCAGAATCTCCCAAGCCAGTGGTAAACCCAAGACTACACTACCCACCACCCTAAGGAGAGGAAGTTCCTGGGTCTGAAGCAGTGAGTGGGCAAATCATGGGGTGCACTACAGACAACCCTCTCCGGCAGCTCAAGAATATTTGGTGTGTCATTAGCCTCACTGAGCCTAGCTCTGGGGCTGATCTTTGCCTAGCCCTAACCCTAACCTAACATTACTCAGAATCCTCAGGGTATTGATACCGCCGGTTATCAGTGACAAGTTCTGCTTCAAGTGTTGACGTCTGAACATTAGGGAAGCATATCAAGGCAAGCATAGAAAGCAAGATCGATTTATTTATTTGTTTTTTTTTTTTTAATTTATTTTTGGTACCAGGGATTGAACTCAGGGGTACTCAACCGCTGAGCCACATCTCCAGCCCTACTTTTTGTTTTTTTATGTAGAGACAGGGTCTCACTGAGTTGCTTAGCACTTCACTGTCGCTGAGGCTGGCTTTGAACTCACAATTCTCCTGTCTCAGCCTCCCAAAGTGCTGGGATTACAGGCTTGCGCCACCGCGCCTGGCTGCAAGTTTTATTTTAAAACTAGTGATATAGACTTCTCTCTGTGAAGCCAGAATTAGACAAGTAGTACAGATGGATAAATCAAGTCAAGTCTATCAAGGAGGCCAATTGAGTCTGGGAAGTGGAGAGGTATTGAAATGCTAATGCCTTTAGAGTCCTTCCTCCACCCTTACCAGGATAACCTGCCCTGCTTCAAGGGTTGCTAAGGTAACCCGTCCCAGGGGTTGTCCTTCCCTACAGGGAGTTGTTAATTATGCCCCCTCTCTGCCCAAATTACTCCACTTGGGCCCTTCCCCCTGTCCATCTGCTTTTCACCTTTTGGCCATCCCACTGAGCATCTACTGGGCTTAGTCACATAGGCAGGAAGGAGAGAGATAGGGGGAAGAGAGCAGGAGAACAAAGGAAGCCTAGGACATATAAAAAGGCAAAACACCTATACTTCTTGGGATACCAGGATACCAGCTGTGGCCCCCTTCTCCATCCCAGGAGAAGTCTATGTCACCCCTTTTTAAATAAACCCTGCTTTGTATGCTTGCCTTGGCATGCTTCTCTAATGTTCAGACTTCAACACATGGAGGAGCAGAACTCAGCATCGATAACCAGTGGTATCACCAGGAGGAACTGTACCTGGTGTCCTGGTATCCCAAGAAGTGGGAGCATCCTGCCCCTTTTATACATTTTGGGTTTTCTTTGTTCTCCTGTCCTCTTCCCCCTTATCTCTTTCTTTCCTGCACATGTGACTAGGCCCAAGAGATGCTGGTGGGATGGTCAAAAGGTGAGAAGCAGATGGGCAGGGGGAAGGGCCAAACGCAGTGATCCAGGCAGGTAGCAGCCCAGGAGGTTGCTACCAGGAGGGACAGCTACTCCCTGTCTGCTCTGGTGGCACTCCATTAACAACCTTCTGGGAGGGGCAGTATAGGCAGGTCATCTTGGTAATCAGAGCCTCTGGAGGCATTAACATTCCACTCTCCTAGGGGCGGTCTCCAACTCCCCAGACCCAAACTGGCCTCCATTTTTGCAATCCACCCTGCTTACCTATCTACATTGACTGCCTGTCTTTAATTCTTTCTTTAGTATAAAGGCAAGCATGTGGCCTTCAGCTTCCATGGGTCTCCTGACTTGTGTGTGTGCAAAATGCAGGACTACATCACCCATAATCCTAAAAAGGAAGAAACTCCCAGAATCCCCCATGGACAGCCAGCAAAACCCTAACCCAAACTCTAATCCTGAGGGTGGAAATGAAGTTCAGCATTTTGCTGGCTCCCCATGGGAGATCTTGGGAGCTTCAGCCCCCCTAGGATTGCAGGTCATTTAGTCCAGCATTTTGCCCAATCACAAGAAGTGGTGGAAGGGACACTCCTGCAAGCTTCTGTCCCTGAGGACTGTGGATAATGTAGTCCAGTTTTGCTGGTTCTCCATGTGGGATCCTGAGATCTTCTGCTCCCTTAGGATTGTGGATAATTTAGTCCCATTTCACCAGCAAATGGAGGAGGAGCTCCCTGTGATCTCCATCCCCTGAGGATTGTGAGTAATGTAATCCAGTGTTTTGCCCACACACACCTCTGCCAGATGTCCGTGTAAGCTGCAGGCTGCATGCTTACCCTGGTCCCCTGAAGATTCTGAGTGCTGTACTGTAGTGGCCTACCCATGCAGCTGTCACCACAGAGGACTGTCAGAGGTGCAGGCTGCACATTTTCCCCCAGGCATCCCCAGGGATTCTGCGTGTTGTAATCTAGTATTCTCGCAGTACATTCCTCACTATGGAGGGCATGGGAGCTGCAGCCTGCACATTCACATGGGCAAGCTCAGGAACTCTGGGCAGTGAAGTCTGGTCCTCATTGTGGAGACCGCAGGTGCCCACAGTTCATGGTTAGTGTAGTCTGTCACTCTGCTCATGCAGCCTCACCCCAGAGGCTCCTGGAAGCTGCATGCCACATGCATACCCGGGGGCTCCTGAGGACTGCACTGTAGCAGTGAAGTCTGGCATCCTGCTGCTCAGCCCTCATTCTGCTGAAGCCCTTTGAAAGCTTCGGGCCATGTGCTTGCCCTGGTATCCCAAGGATTCTGGGTAGTGCAGCTCAGTGACTGCCTGCTCAGCCCTCCCCACACCCCCAGGGATTCCAGGCAGTGTAGCAGGCACTTGGCAGCACAGCTGGCACCACAAAGGCTGCTGGGAATTGCCAGGCAGCCCACTCCACTGTGTGCAGTCACCCAGAAAGCTCCAGTGCCTTCCATAAAACTGTGGTCATGTAGTAGAAAGAACTCTTTTACCCAGTCACAATATTATTATCACATTGATACATCAACTTCTCAATATTTTCCAGGTACTTTAACACTAAAAAAACTGAGTCATAGGGGCTGGGATTGTAGCTCAGCGGTAGAGCGCTTGCCTCGCATGCGTGAGGCCCTGGGTTCGATCCTCAGCACCACATACAGAGCAATAAAATAAAGACATTGTGTCCATCTACAACTAAAAAAAAAAATCTTTAAAAAAAAAACTGAGTCATAAAAACAGGAATAAAAGTAAGCCGTGGGGTGGCATTAGCCATCCCCTGAGGCTCCCATGAGGCTCCAGGAACTGGGACCCCCATTCCTCCCCTGTACCATCCTGAGTTTGTGTCTCAGTGTTTCTCCTTTCGATGTCCTGAGATTTCACCCCAGAAACACAGCTAACACATAAAAAGTCCTTCAGCATGCTTTGATGATGAGTGGCCAAGGCCTCAACAAGACACTTTTGAAAAGTTAAGTCCCGCTAAAATATCACCTACAAAAGTAAACAATGTGGCAGACTTCCTCCTCAGCACGTGGGCAGTGGGCAAGAGGCTTCCCTATCCTTCACCTTTTCTTCAGATAGTCTTCAGTTGTCCTGGAGCTACCGTGCCATCTCCACATCTAAGTGCCAAAGAGTCATGGACCCCAGGTATGCCCAGCCATGGCATGTACCTGGGTGAGTCCTGAGGAAAAGGAAGTTCTTTTCACCATAGTCATGGCCCCCATGCATCCATAGCCACAGTCTCTCCCCTGGTGGGCCACAAGAGTGAGTGCCGGGACAGGTCCTGAGGGTTAGGGTTAGGGTTAGGATTGCCTCACTGTGGGCATGGCCAAGGCATCTCCCTGTGTGGGTCCCAAGGAGAAGGCCTCCATGTTCATAGCCATGATCTCTCCCCTGGTGGACCACAAGGGTGAGGGTTAAGGCAGGTCTTAAAGATTGGGGTTAGGGTTACCTTAACTGTGGACATAGACCCCAGGGTCCCCAGCCATGGCATTTCCCCAGGTGAATGCCGAGGAGAAAGAAGTTTGCTGTGGGCATAGGACACATACACACACACACACACACACACACACAGACAAATGATTCAAGGGGATCAGAAAAAGTCACTCTGAGCACCTCCTGCTGGCCACTGTGGGCAGTGGAGGATGTTCAGTGCTCACTGTTCAGCAGTACCCCTGCGTCCCCTTGTGGCAGTCCTGCTGAAGCTCTGAAATTCATGGTTCTGATTTTTTAGGCCATCATTTTGGAAATCAAACAATAGAGCCCATCGTCCCACTTTGGGCCATAATGGATAATGGGCACGGTGACGCACACCTGTAATCCCAGAGGCTTGGGAGGCTAATGCAGGAGGATTGCGCGTTCAAAGTCAGCCTCAGCAAAAGCGAGGGGCTAAACAACTCAGTGAGACCCTATCTCTAAATAAAATACAAAATAGGGCTGAAGATGTGGCTCAGTGGTCGAGTGCCCCTGAGTTCAATCCCCAGTACTCTCCCCCCTGCAGAAAAAAAGATAGCAAAAAGGAAAATGCATGGTTGATAGGCAAAAGTCCATTGATTTCTTATCTACTAGCAAAAATGTCTAGGAAAAATTGGAATTTGAAAACTAGAATAACAAAAAAATTGAACAATACCATTTACAATAGCATCCCAAAATTGAAACATCAAAATACAAGTTTAAAATCGCGATTATACTTTCAGAAAACTGTGAAACACAATGAAAGAAATCAAACAAAATATAAATAAATGCAGATATTTCTTATTCAGGTCTCTCCATAGTCAAGATGAGATTCTCCTAAACTTGATCTGCAGATTCAGTGCAATCACTCTCAAATTTCCAGCAAACTGTTTCTGAACTTAGAATAGATGACACAGAAGGACAAAGAACTCACACATCTGGATCCCAGCACCTGTCAGAAAGCCGAAGTAGTGAGGAAAACGTGATACTGTGAAGGAATAAAGGATAAGTGGAGATGCGTGGAGAGCCCAAAACACACCCACTACACAAAGGCAGCTGATTTTGTCAAAGGGACAAAGACCTTCAATGAAGAAAGGAGCATCTGCTGCACAGACGGTGATGGAGCCTTGGGCCTTACAGGAGAAATGGACATGGGGAACTTTCATAAGGCTCACAAAACTCACTCAAAAAAGTCCATAGACTTACATTTAGAATGTGAAACTGTAACAAGTCTAGAAGAAAATATGCATGACCATGTTTCGTTATGAGTTTTAAATGCAGCTCCAAAACAAATCCATGAAAGAAAACTTGATCATATGACTTTATTAAATTAGAAAATGTTGCCAGGCATGGTGGTGCACACCTGTAATCCCAGCTACCAGGGAAGCTAAAGCAGGAGGATCACAAGTTTGAGGCCAGCTTGGGAAACTTAGCAAGACCCTGTCTCAAAATTAGAAATTAAAAAAAGAACTGGGACTAAAGAGAACCACAGCTTCTCCATGCCAGGCTTGAGAATGGCAGTGACAGTCCAGCAGACATCCTGGGTTGCAGCTGGAACGTCTCTGGCCATGGCAATGGTGTCTTGGCTCATGATCCGAGTGGCCCACAAAACAGCAGGCTGCCTTCTTCTGTGATCTAGAACATGCACAAAGCAGTGTTCTGCATGTTGGCCAGAGCAGGAGGAGCCCTTCAAGGGCAGCAGCGTCAGCTCTGTGCAAAGCTACCATTATGCCCAGCCTCACTGTCCTCCACCTGTGCTCCAAGCCATAGCCACACTTATCTCTTCTACCAAATCATAACAACCTGAAGAAATGTGGAAATGCCCTTAGTGACTTCTCCTATGATAGCCAAAGGAATTGGCAGGACTAGTTCAGTTAGGTTGGAACACCCCCAAATACATGAAGCTACAGAGGAAAACTGCTGAAGAAAAAATGTGTGAGACAAACCTAGAACTGAGCTCCCCACCATAAGCAATTATTAAAGGCTACTTATGTGGAGAGACCACTGAGAACTACAGAACTCACACGTCACAGCTCAGTCCAAACCCTCGCACTAGGAGGCCCCACCAAGCTCATCTAGCACAGCTCTGAACCTGTGTCCTCGGGGTGACGCCAGCAGAAACCAACCTCCCTACCTCCCCACCTCCCCATCTCCCCACCTCCTTTCAAAGTCGGCCTGAGGAAGGCTCAGGGTTTACAGGGAACCTACCATGCCCCAACCAACCCCTGGCCACAGGCCCCTGACCTCCCTCCTTGAAGTTCAGGAAGGCCTCCCTCAGACCTGAGAGCAACTCCATGCAAATACAACCATCCAGAAGGACAAGCACCTGCAATCTCTGCAGCCAGAGCCCTAGACACAGCCACCAGCACTCTGGCCTGGTCACATCTGCACCAACCTTCGCTTTGTCCTTTTGCACGTCACTGACTCCTGAATACACATGCTCCTGCTCCCTCATTCTTCTTTTAAAAAGCCCAGATCGCCTCTGCACAGTGGAAACAGCTCAGCTCCTTCCTCTACCATCAGTGGTTACTGAATAAAATCTCTTCCCACCCCTTTGACTGATGTCTGGCTATTTATCTTTTTTTAATACATTTTCTGAACTTTTTAGTTATAGATGGACATGATATCTTTATTGTCATCCACCGACCCAAGTGGACAGTAAGAACAAGATTCCCTGATGGGTAAAAGACCGACTAAAAGAAATGAAATGGTGAAAAAACCACAGACCACAGAAAACAGTTTTAAAACACAGGGGAAGGACAGGCGCGAATGGTTCTGACTTTCAGCAACTGGCAAAATGGCAAAATGGCCCCCACGTGTGCCTTGTTTATATCAAGGGACTTCAAAGACCTTCCATTGAACATTCTTAAGGCGGAGTCTTGCAGTCAGCAGGTTGACTGGCATCTTAGCAGGTCACACCCATCTCAGAGGGGCTGAGCGGCTTCAGCAGGTCAGCCCATCTCTGGTGCTGTGTGGGACTCTTGTGTGGTGGTCCACACAGAGCCCACGGACGGCTCTCTACACTTTACTTTATTTATTTTTATGTGGTGCCAAGGATCAAACCCAGCGCCTCACATGTGCTCTGCCACTGAGCCACAACCCCAGCCCCCTGTATATTTATCTTTGACATCACCAGAAGTGGAAATTCAGTAAAGGAGAAAAGAGAGAAAATTTAGGAGAGAAGAAGAAGTGAGTTGGGGTCCTCCTTAAGACCCCAGCCCTGCACTTGACTACACCAAGCACTTGATGTAGCCTGGGGACCAGGAACAGCAGAGGCATGAAACGCCAGGTCCTGGGTGGCCACATGCACCTGCCCAGGTCATCCACATGCCCTGGGGCCAAAGGCCAGAAACAGAAACCACCAAGAAGACACCACTGTCTTTAAGACAGTGACAGCCAGGGACTGGCCTGGTTTCAAGACCATGGGTTTTAAAAAAAGAAGTTGAAGGCCAACCCTCACCCAGAGGCTCCTGGGGGCTGCAGGCCACATGCTCACCAGGCACCCTGAGGATTCTGGGTAGTGCCTGCCATCCTTCTGTGCAGCCCTCACCCAGAGGCTCCTGGGGGCTGCAGGCCACATGCTCACCAGGCACCCTGAGGATTCTGGGTAGTGTAGCCCGTCTTGCCCATGCAGCCATCACCACAGTGGCCCCTGGGACTTGCCAGGTGTATATTTATCTTTGACATCACCAGTGGTCCACCCCACTGTGTGAAGACACCCCAGTAAGCCTCAGCTGCAACTAGCCTCTTCCTTAAAAATTTCAATCACATAATGAAAAGAACACTTGAATACAGCCACAATGTTGTCATCACATTGAAAACAGGCAAGAACATCAAATGTGCAAGCAACATGCAGACTTCTCCCATCATTTCAAGTCAGGCTCCAGCTGGAGCACCCACTGCACTGGTGAGCACAGCGTAAGCCCTCTTTTCTTTTCTTGTTTCCTACTTATTGACAAAAGCAGATAATTCATGCTGAGGAATTTCCCAGTCTGTGTGTTTGTTCTTTGTTCTGTTCTCTCTTGCTGTGCCTGGGATCAAACCCAGGTTCCCCACATGCTGCACACCACTCTTCCACTGAGCCGTACCACGTTTCCTCTTCTTCCAGACAGAAATGCCATATTTACACCTGAGTCATGTTTGAGTCTTACTACATTAAGTTCTCAATACTGTCCAAGTACTTTAACACTGAAAGAAACTGAACCATTAGAACATGAATAAAAGCAAGTGACGAGATGGCATTAGCTCTTGCCCTGGGGCCCCAGTATGGCCCTGGGACCCTGGATCATCCCCTGCACCATCCTCACATCCTCGGGGTGTGTCTCAGAGTTTCTCCTCTCTGTGTCCTGGATTCCTCCCTGAAAACACATGCAATCCAAAATATATAATCCACCTGTTGTGATGACAAGCAGCAGAGCTTCAATGATAATCCCTGTGAAAACATTATCTAAGCCAGTCGAGGAAGTAGCAGCTTCGCTGTCAGCCCACAGGCAGCTTCAGAGCTTTCTCCTCCTTCTTTCTTGCCTTTGCTTCAGGCTGACCTCAGTCCTGAGCCACAGCAGCATCTACAGAAACAGGGGCCAAGGAGAAGTTGTGTTCCTCTCTGAGAAACTGAGGGGTGGGTTCTCTCACCACTCAGTAGTGTAGTGGTGCATGGCAACATCTGGCCCAAACCTGCCCCGACCCTAAACCCTGGCCCTAATCCCACACCACTAGCTCCACTGCCCCAGCACCAACACTAACCTAAACCCTAGCCATCTGACGCCAATTCTCTAGTCCTAGCCTGACCATGCAACCCCAACCCTTATTCCTACCCCAACCCTAACCTGAATCCTGCCTGTAATTCTCTTGTGCTGGGGTGGAGACTCTTGACTCCAGCCTCCTCCAAAATGCTCCAGAGGCTGCGGCCTCCATATCCAGGGAGGGGAAGGCAGGTGGTGGATCCTCACTCCAGGGACACTCCACACCCAGGCCAGGTTCACACCCTGGACCCCTGGCTTCAGGTCCCTCCTCATTGCAGGGAGGGTCCTGCTTTGCCTGCAGCTCTGCAAGGTCCTGAGGCTCGAGGCCACTTGGGCACCTGCTGAGTCTGGATGGAGGGCAGCTCCTTCCCCTGGTAAGCCCTGACCTGTCTGCCCTGGTCCCCATTAACATCTTCAGCCCCAGCTGTGCAGGGCCGGGAGGCAGACCACTGTGTACATCTGAGGACTGGCCCGCGTGGCCCTCCCAGGCCTGCAGACTGGGCCATTTAACTGTCATGACTGTCACTAGTGGATACAGCGGGTTAGTCTCTAGAAGATAATGGAGGAGAACACTCACTGCTTCTCCATTATCTTTCCATCCTCCTGTGGTTTTTAGACATTAATTCAGGAGGAATATACTAAAGACTAAACCCTACAGCTGTGCTGTGTGGTGGTGGAAGAAACCCACCCTGCGTGGCTACAAGGAAGAAGTCCTGGCGCAGAGTGGACAGGCAGAGTGCAGGACTGCTTGAGACTGCCTGGAAATGGGCACAGACCCTGGCGCTGCCACGCTTCCACTGCATGGTGAGGCCCAGGGAAAACACACAGATACTAATCAGCAGACACCCATCTTACCATGTTTTACACAAGAACAGAAGTGAGTGGCTACACACTCTCCTGCGACTCTACTACAGCATGCCAGTCACCAAGTGTCCCACTACACACTGTGTCCAAGCCACCCACAGCCTTGGAGCTCAGTGTGCAGCTTGTGCCCGTCCAATAAGCTCTCCCGAAGAAGCTCTGTTATAAATATTGGGGTGCTGCAAGAAATGAGATGTGTTCAAAAGTTACTCAGCAGCATCCAAACTTCTGCAGAGGGTGTGTTACCAAAAAAAATTTAGCAAGCAAGCATGCTAGGCAGGACTCTGCCCAGGCTTTACCCTAGGGCAGCACTGCCCCTTGCTCTGACGGAGGAGTCTGGGGTTATGATTGACTGATTTAAAACTGGGGAGGGCAAGAGGACGGGCTGTAGTTATGAGTGGATCACAACAACCACAGGTAGGCATCGCGATGGGGAGACTGAGGACAAAGGAGACAAGCAGAGGGCTCTGGTGGTGCATTTCAGCCTCCTGGTTCTGTGACTTGAAACAGCTCC
>CM053400.1:46104-63574 GCA_028644305.1 Xerus rutilus
ATAAAATAATATTAGCTGAAATGCACAGAACCTTTCTTATAAGTTAAAATTAGGAGCTGAGGTAGTACGGGTCCGAACTCCAGCACAACAGCTTGTAGAACAATAAATCGTGCAATACGAATGTATCAGCATGGCATTTGGCATAAAACTTAACAAAGTCAGCAAAAGGGACTTGAAAGCCAGAGATTTATCGACATTATTTTCTGTTGTTCACTACTTTAAAGTTATTTTCTCCTTCAGAATTTGTAAAAACTAATGTTGAGATTTTTATTTTTCATATGATTGCATTTTTATCTTTCATCTAGGGGTCTCAGGTTCACTGTCTCTGCTCAGCAAAGAATTGAAGAACAGGACGGAGAAAGACCAACCAGCAAGTTTAACTCAAGGGCAAAAGCAACACAGTAGCAGACTGGAAGAGAAAGAGCAGAGCCCGCCCCATAGGCAAGTCCTGGCTGCTCTTTAGTAGGCTTTAGGCCTTCCTCCTTTTCCTGTCTCCTCACCTCTCCAGCTCTCCTTACCCTGGCGCTCTGGTATTTCAGTCCTTCTGTTGGGTCGCGGCTCAGGTCCACATGCACTGTGCTCTTACTGTCTGACCTGCCCCTGACTTCCTCCTTCGCCATCCAGCCCTGAGTGCCTACACAGTTCAAAATCTCCCTCAATAGGACTTGGATGAGCCTAGACTTTTGTGGGGTTTTTTGTTCAAATTAAATATTGCTTTTTTTAAAGGCAAAATCTTAAAAAGCATAATTTGCTTCACAAACACTCTGATAAGCAAGTTTTCTTAAAATATTATTAGATTTCTTAAGGATGTAATAGATTATAAATATCAGAGATATATAACTGACTCATAATTATGTTAAAATTAATAAACTTTTAGTTTCAATCCTAAAGTCACATTTAAAAGGAAGAACACTCAGGCTGAGGTTGTGGCTCAGTGGTAGAGCAATTGTCTAGCATGTGGGAGGCACCACATATAAATAAATAAGGGTCCATCAACAACTAAAGGATACGTATTAGAAAAATTAAAATATAAAAAAGGAAGAGCATTCAGATAAGCTAAATGAGGCAGTTTACTTGAACAAGTTTTTTAAAAAAGGATGATTCACAGTGTAACAGTGGTCCTTTCATCTTCTGGTTGTAGCCCTCATGCTCTGAGTCTTATTTTTTTATGTTTCTTCTCTCTTCTCTCCTCTTCCCCCCCTAACAATATTAGGGGGCCAGTGTTGTCCTTCCTTCCCCTAGTTAATTGCTTTCGAACACATCCACTACAGGAAGGAGATGCCCCTGAGGATCCGGAAGATGAATATCTCCTAAATTAACCAAATTAACAAGTGAATCCTAACAAGCCATCAGGGCCCCTGGAACCCCCTACCAGAGCACACCTGGAATGTAGTCTTGAAGTCCCTTTACCACCACCGCCCCCTACCCCCGTCCCTCATGGTCAGGAGATAACACAGCCTTTGGGACAGGGGTCCCTTGTGTTTCTCCTTTGCTAGCCAAGAAATAAGCCTTCTTTTTCCTTTTCCTCAAAACCATTTCCTCATTATTGGATTGGCATCAGGGACAAGGACCGAGCTTTCAATTACAATAGTCTAGGAGCACCAGAGTGGGACACAGCTGTAAAGCCAAATGACCAGATGGAAGTAAAACAGGACCAGAACAGGCTTTATTCTGGGAAGAACACTCCCGGGCCACCCTCCCCCACCCAGTCACCAGGCTTGACCCGGCAGAAAACGGCGTTGGAGCCTTGTGCCATACAGAATTTAAAGGGTCCCTCCGTCCCGAAAAGGAAGGCTTGAGGCAGGAAGGGAGGGGCCTGGGGCAGGAAGAGGTGTTGGTCTAGAGTCCGGTGTCCTCTGAGATTGGTTAGGTAAGGCTGGTGAGGTCAGAGTCCTTCCGGAATGAGCCCGGAGTCATGGCGCTTTCATGTCAGAGGTTCACTCACTCTCCCTATCGGCTACTGGGGACTGCCATGTTGGCGAGTTCGGCGCATGCGTACTGCATTCAGCGTGCGCAACTGATGGGGGCCGGGGGGCGGCGGACGCTGCGGGCGAGAGGCAGGCCGGCCGCCCTCACGCGGCTCCTGCAGGCCCCGGCCCGGCCCAGCGGCAGCTGCCGCGTGGAGCAGGAGGGAGCAAGGCGGAACTTTTCAGAAAGCGCCCCCAAGGGCTGAGTGCCCCGGCTGGGCCAGCACGGGCCGGGTGGCTTCTGTGCTTCACATTTGCCTCGCTCGCTTAATCTAACAGCATCAGGCGGCATTTATAAGCAGAAAACAGAAATGAGGTACAAAAACACCTGGACTGGTTACAAAGTCAGCTTCGTGGGTTGCAACTGGTGTTTTTCTCATTTAGTCAGTTCAGACCTTGCTGCTGTGGTTGGTTGGGACTTGGCTACTGGTTACAACAGCATTCTCCTAGCTAGGTTTTCAGCCTGTCTAAATAGAATAGATTGCAGCCTTACAAAGGGAAGTTAATTTTACAGTACCACTGGGGGAGAGGGGAGAGAGCCAGAGAAGGAGGAAGTGTCCACGGAAGACTTGGAGCCGTGCTAACAATGCAAGGCTGCCTGTTTCCACATGGAATTGTGAAAAACAACGCAAGACATCTTGCAGAGGGAAGACCTTAAGGAGCTTCTGGCAGAATGTGCCCTATCCCCAAATAACGGCCAGTCTTGTTGAGTTGCACCCATGGGTATGCAAAGACCACCCCTCTAGGGAAAGGTGGGCTGTGCACACCTGACTTCATCACACACCTCAGCTGCAGCCACTCCATGCAGACTTCTCAGGCGCTGCCACCATGGGACAGCACCAGCACTGGATGTGAAGGAGATTGGCCCTGTTTTCCTTAGGTGCTGTCCCCCCTCCCGACTGATTTGACCAACTTTAAATGTTTAGATATTGATGATCTTCAGGGGTTTACGATGCAGCTGGCCCTCCATATCTGCAGGTTCCACATTCTCATGTTCAACCAACAGATGCAAAATATTCAGGAAAAATTCCATCTGTATCGGACTGGGACTGTAGCTCAGTGGTACAGTGCTTGCCTCGTATGTGTGAGGCACTGCATTTGATCCTCAGCACCACATAAAAATAAACAAAATAAACAAATAAAATAAAGATATTGTGTCCATCTACAACTAAAAAGAATTTTTTTGAAAATTGCATCTGTACAACATGCACATTTTTCCTTGTCATTACTGCCTAACCTGTTACAGAGTGTTTATGTTGCACTGTGTTTTATAGGCAATCTAGAAATAGTTTAAAGTGTGCACGAGGGTGTACATAGGTTATATGCAAATACTGTGCCATTTCCCTGGGTTTGATGTCTATGGGGGTCCTGGAGCCCATCAAACCAGAAGTTAAAAGCCAGATTTCCGGTGATGGTGGCCCTCTGTCAAAGGTCAGGGGATCTCTGATCCCAGCTACACCCTCATAGCTCTGGTGTTGGTTCTGCAAACTGAAGGAAGTCAGCACAAGGACTCAGATCCTCCCAGAGTGCCTGGGTAAGCAGGAAAAGAAGGGGATTTGCTTTTACACGCTGATTAGAACGAGTGAATGTCCCCATACCCACCAGGATCTGTTGGACCAGAGGACCAACGGCACAGCTGCCTCAGGACAGTGAAGTGAACATACGTGGTCTAAGGTTGCTTGGGCTACTTCTCAACTCACCTGTCCGTGCTGCTGGTAAAGCGCTTCCCGAGTCAGCGCTCCTGCTGCAGGTGCTTTCCTCCTTCCTCCTGAATGGGGTTGTTCAGGGCACTTCCACACACTTCATCTCAGTGAGACCTCACAATTCATTGTTGTTACAACCAGTTTACATAGGAGAGACCCCACAGCCTGTGCCAATGGGAATTTCCTCCCAGTTGCTAGTTCTTCTACATCGCCTTGACTTCCACTTAACTATGAACTACAATGACCACTTTTTGCTTCCTTGATTCTGCAAATTAGAATTTGTGGGAGGGAGCAGCTGGACTTTGCTTCTGGGAAGTAAGAGGCCCCAGGTTGCCAGGCACAGTGGCCACACCTGCAATCCCAGCAGCTCAGGAGGTTGAGGCAGGAGGATCCCAAGTTCAAAGCCAGCCTCAACAAAATCGAGGCACTAAGCAACTCAGTAAGACCCTAACTCTAAATAAAATACAAAACAGGGCTGGGGATGTGGCTCAGTGGTGGAGGGCCCCAGAGTAGTTCAATCTCCTGTATCCTCTTCATCCCCTGGGGGAAAAAAGGCCTCAGTTTGATCTGCAGACCTCAATGCAATTCCTCCAATCAAAAGAGACACTTCCTGGGCTGAGGCTGTAGCTCAGGGGTAGAGCATGCTTGCCTAGCATGGGTGAGGCACTAGGTTTGATCCTCAGCACCACATAAATATAAGCTAATAAAATAAAGGTATAAAAAATACAATAACAAGCCGGGTGCGGTGGTGCACGCCTGTAATCCCAGCACTTAGGAAGGCTGAGACAGAAGAATGGCGAGTTCAAAGCCAGCCTCAGAAAGGGCGAGGCGCTAAGCAACTCAGTGAGACCCTGTCTCTACATAAAATAGGGCTGGGGATGCGGCTCAGTGGTCCAGTGCCCTTGAGTTCAATCTCCAGTACCAAAAAAAAAAAAAAATACAATAACATTAAAAGAAGAGAGAGAGACACTTCCTCCTCTCTGTCCCCCAACATGCCTGAACAACTGCCAGCGCTGGGACCTTCTGCTACCTGTGAGGTGGGACTAATGCTGCACGCCCAGTTCCTGGACCGTTTCCTTCTTTCGATTCCCCAAAAGAAGACTCAATGGGAAGTGGGTCATTACTCGGGAGGATTCCGGCCCTCTGGAACTCAAAAGTCTGGAAGTGGACAAGAGGCCAAGCAGACCTTGGGTGCCCTCCACAGCACCGTCTATGAAAACTCCATCTGCCACGAGGTGCGTGGTCCCTTCCTTTTTTTTTTTTTTTTAATTTTTAGTTGTAGATGGACACAACATCTTTATTTTATTTTATGTGGTGCTGAGGATCAAACCCAGTGCCTCACTACACGAGGCAAGCTCTCTGCCACTGAGCCCCAGCCCGGCCTTCCCTTCTTTTCACCCAGCCAGGCGCTGCAGGGGGCCGTCAGCATCCGAGCCTCCTGGGGTCCGCAGGTCTGCGCGGGAGCGCTGGGCTGAGGCTTGCGGAGCGAGCGGTGGCCGCGGGCAGCGAATGCGCGTGTGCACGCAAGGGTGCGCGCCCCCTCCTCGCGCCAGCCCCGCCGCAGCCCCGCGCCAGCCCGGCGCCAGCCCCGCGCTCGTGGGCCCTCTGCTGGCTGAGGAAAGCACTCCAGAGAAGTTGCTGGTGTGTGGGTGCGGGCGAGGGCGGGAGCTGCACCCGCGCTAGGGGAATCCAGGAGGCCGGCGGGCAGCAGGCGGGCACTGGCACCTTCTCGGCGCACCCTCCCAGCCAGCCTCCTTGGGAGCTCAACTAGTTTCAAAGTTTGTAGTGAGCGTTTTGGAGACCAAGAGAGTGGATTTCCAGGGCTGGGGTCTGCGGTCACCACGGAAGCGCAGGCTGAGGAGGGCCCTGCACCCTCTGCGGTGCCCTCCCTGCCCCGCCCTTGAGGTCGCTTCCGTGGTGGCCTGTAGTGCTGGCTGTGATTCAGAGTTAAGGGAAAGGAAGAGGAGCAGTACCTTCCCCGGTAGCTGACCTGAAGAGGTTGCTTGTTGGTTGTATTGAATGATTGAATTAAGGGAACAGGAACTGCTTAATCAAATAAATGTACTTATTAGCTGAGTCCCAGGCACGGTGCTAGGTGCTGACATAAATTAGTCCCAGTAGATCCAGCCCTGCTTTCTCAGAAGGAAGACTGAAGTGAGCAAGAACAGCCACCTGCACACCCCACACCGGGGCTCCAGATCCAGGGACACCTGGTGGCTTCGTCCCATCTCCCTCAGGGTGGAGGAGCTGTGGTTTGCTCCCCAGCTGGCTGTGCATAGGTCCTAATAGGTGGACCTCTCTCTCCACCCTGCTGGCCCCTCCAGCCAGGAATCTTCTGCCTCCTCTGCTCTTTCGAGTTCCCTTCCCAGCCCCCCTCAGCCTCAGCCCCTCCTGACCCTGTGCTTTCTTGTCTGCTCCCAGCTTCCTTGTCAGTCCTGTTCACTCTGACTTCTCAGATTTCTGTGACTGAAATGCACGTGAGCTGTCCTTAGAGGGTCACCAGCGACACTCAGGTCATGAAATCCAGAGGGTGGATTTTCATCCTTGTTAATGTCTTTTTGCTGTGAGGTCGCTGTTGTCCACTGGCTCTTTCTTGCAAAGTCTCCTTACTGGGGATTGAACCCAGGGCCTTGTGTATGCTAGGCAAGCACTCTACCAACTGAGCTATATCCCCAGCCCTGCAATCCCTCCTTCATGTCTTGAGATAGGCACATTGCATGCTGCTGTTTTTCTCCTCTGAGCTTCCTGAATGAGATTAACTCCTTTGCCCCAACCAAGAGGCTGAAGCTCCATTGAATTTCTGTCCCAGGGTTGAGCTCTGACTCCAGTCCTGCATCTCCAGCATGACCTGTGACAGGATGTCTCTAGGGTGTCCCAGTACACACAAACTCACCACACCCAGAACTAAGCCCTCTTCAGTCCATATCTGCTCGGTGAACAGGGCCATCCATGAGCCACTGTCCAGCAAGAAACATGGGAACCATCTTTGACCCTGACACCTCTGTCCCATGCCTGACCCTCCCCAGCCGTGCATGCCCCAGCTCTGCACTTCCCACCCACCACCTTGAGGCTGAGCACTGCTCATCTCTGACAGCCACCTGGGAGCTCTCCTCTGGACCAGGCTCTGTGCTTGGACAGTTCAGCTCTTACTAATTTAATCCTTTAGACCCTGTGAGCAGGGAAGTGACTTGCCTAGTCATCTAGCTTTGCCCTGAAGCCTGTGCTCCGTAAAAGAAGTAAATATTTTATACTGAGGTAATTTCAGGTGCACACCAAATCAAAATGCTGAAGAGAGACCCATGTGCTCTTTACCCAGCCTTCCGGAGTGACCTCATCTTGAACCCTGTGTTGTGGCCTCATCAGGTGCTCACAGCAGCAGAGTCAGGATGCAGAAGGCCTCCAGTACTGAGGGCCCCTCCTGTCTTTCTGTCCCCTGCCACATTCTTAACCCCTGACAGCCTTGCAGCTGTCCTCCCTGTCTGTGACCAGCTCATCTCACCAGTGTTGCTTGAGTAGACTCAGGCAGTAAGTGTTGGACTTTTTAGCATGAGTTTCGGGGACCCATCCAAGCTGTTATGTGTTGACACTTTATTTCCTTTTTGCTAAGTGCTGTCCTGGGTCTTGATGTGCCAGCCCGTGGCCTGACCATCGGCCCACTCGTCTTAGTTCACAAATCCCTATGGCTCAGTACATTAAATGGCTTCGCTTTGATTATATTCTCTTTGATCAAAGTCCCCTCAAGTCTTCTGCCATTTTCTGTAAGGATTGTTTGGTTTTGTTTTCTGTTGAGTTCTGAGCACATCTTACACTCAATATAGCAGTTTTTTTGTCAAAGTGTGGTTTGCATTTTCTTTTTCTTTCTTTTTTTTTTTTTTTGCAGGGGGGTGTTACTGGGGATTGAACCCAGGGGCACTTAACCACTGAGTCACATCGCTAGCCCATTTCCTTTTTATTTTATTTTGAGGCAGGGTCTCACTAAGGTGCTTAGGGCCTTGCTAAGTTGTTGAGGCCAGCTTCAAACCTGCAGTTCTCCTGCCTCAGCCTCCCAAGTCACTGGAATTACAGGTATGTGGTACTGCACCCAGCTTGTGTTATTCTCTTAGTCTGTGACTTTTTATCCACTGATCCAGGGCTTTCATTGAACAGAATTTTGTCAGTTTATCAATCTTTCCTTTTCTTGATTGCACTTTTTTTTTCAAATTGAGACTGTTTTGCTTAATGCTTGGTCCCAAAGATTTTCCTGTTTAGTTTTGCTTTCCTAAATGTTATGGTTTGTATTCAGAATATCCCTCAAAGCTCATGTACCTGTGCAGCAGTGTTTAGAGCTGAAAAGACTGAATTACAGGGCTCTAACCTCTTCAGTGGATTAACCTATGTAACGATGAATAATCTGAATGGAGCAGGCTGGGTTAGAGCTCAGGGGTCCAGCACCGGCCCAGCACGTGAAGGCCTTGGGTTCCATTCCCAGTACTGGCAAAAAATAAATAAATAAATAAAAATAATGACTAGAAAGGACTTCCTGGGAGGTGTTGAGAATGATAAGCAGGAGGTATTTGGCTGGAGGAAGTGGGTCGCCAGGTGTGGCCTGAGGGATGGTAAGGTCCCTTATTGTCTGTCTCTGTCTCTTCCCCTGCTTCCTGTTTCCAAGAGCTGAGCAGCTTTCCTCTTTTGTACCCACCCACCATGAGGTTCTGCGGTAGTGTTGGCCAGTCATGCTCTGATTCCATAAGTCAAAATAAACCTTTGCTCCTCTGAGATGTTCTTGGAAGATACTTTGGTCACAGTGATGAGGACCCGACCAACACACTGTGTGTTCACAATCATCTTTCCTCTGTCTTTCAATACAAAGTTGACAGTAATAATGTTTGTGTCTCAAAAAAGTCTTAATGTGATTTTGATAGGAATTTCATCAAGCCTGTGAATCACTTTAGAAAAATGACATCTTTACTCTGTTGCGTCTTCTAATCCATGCATTTGTTCTACATTTATTTGTAACCCTTGGCTTCTTTCATCAACCTTGGGTGGTTGAGAAGTACTGTACTACATGTTTTCATTGTTTTGTTTTGTTTTGTTTTGTTTTGTTTTTAGTACTGGGGATTGAACCCAGGGGTGCTTAGCCACTGAACACAGCCCTTTTTATTTTTTTATTTTGAGACAGGGTCTCACTAAGTTGCTAGGGCTTCACTAAATTGCTGAGGCTGGTCTTAAACTTGTAATCCTCCTGCCTCAGCCTCCCAAAAAATGACTTGACGCATGGTCTCTCCTCTCCTGTTTTCTGGGAAAGATGGTGTAGAATTGATGTCTCTTTTTGTTGTTATTTTTGTGATACTGGGGATTGAACCGGGAGGTACTCTACCACTGAGTTACACCCCCAGCCCATTCTTTAAAATTTTGAGACAGAGTCACTCTAAGTTGGCTGGCCTTGAACTTGTGATCATCCTGCCTCAGCCTCCCAAGCTGCTGGGATTACACGTGTGCACTACCATGCCTGGCTTTAGTGTAATTCTCCAAATGACTCTGAGTCTAGAAATGTTTTGGTTAGGAATTTTTAAATTATGAATCAGTTTATGTAACAGTTATTGGGTTTTTAAGATGATCTGTTTCAAGCCGGGCGCAGCAGCACAAGCCTGTAATCCCAGCACTTAGGGAGGCTGAGACAGGAGAATCCCGAGTTCAAAGCAGCCTCAGCAACGCGAGGCACTAAGCAACTCAGTGAGACCCTGTCTCTACATAAAACACAAAATAGGGCTGGGGATGTGGCTCAGTGGTTGAGTGCCCATGAGTTCAATCCCCAGTACCAAAAAAAAAGAAAAAAAAAGATGATCTGTTTCATATTAGGTGAAATTTATTAGCTTACATTTTTCAAGGCATGGCTCCCCTTCATCATTGTCGTGTGTGTGTGTGTGTGTGTGTGTGTGTGTGTGTGTGTGTGTAGAATTGCTGTGGCACCCATGTGGCCCCCATGTGGCCCTCTGGGCATCTGCAGGTCTGTGCTGATGTCCCTGCCGCCTCCTGGGGCTGGTGATGTGGCCGTCTTTCTGTTGGCCTTGCTGGAGGTGGGCCAGTGCGCCCCCTCCTCAAGGAACCCTCTGCCATTCCACAGGTTTGTGTGTGGTCAGCTCCACTGTCCTCAGCTGTTCATCTTGTCTTTTCTTCACGCATTTCGCTCTTGTGCTTCTGGTTTCTGATCAGGACCTGAACTGCTGGCTCCAGACCTCCTGCCTGCCATGGGCCTTTGGTGTTGTCACCTCCCTGACAAGCAGTGTCGTTCTTCCTTCTTGTCCAGCGCATGCTCTGTGTGTCCCCTCAGGCCCACTTTTTTTTTTTTTTTTTTTTTTTTTGGTACTGGAGATTGAACTCAGGGGCACTCGACCACTGAGCCACATCTCCAGCCCTATTTTGTTTTTATGTAGAGACAGGGTCTCACTGAGTTGCTTAGCGCCTCACCGTTGCTCACTTTTTTTTAAACATATTTTTTAGTTGCAGTTGGACACAAATATCTTTATTTTTATTTTTATGTGTTGCTGAGGATCAAACCCAGTGCCTCACACATGCAAGGCAAGCGCTTTACCACTGAGCCACAATCCCAGGCCCAGGCCCACTTTACAACACGTGAACGTCTGCTGAATTTCCAGATGCTTGCAGATTTTGCTGTTGCTTCTCTCTTCCTAACTTTTGCTCTGATCCCATGCTGGGAGTACAACACACTGTGTAATTTTGAGTTCATAAGGGTTTGCTTTACGCCTGTTGAGTCTTGCTTCACTGGGTGACGTATTCTGTAGGAGCACTCTCTGACCCTCAACCCTTCCCCTCCCTCCTTCCCCATTCTATGTTGATGAGCGGCACTGCCTGAGAGTGGTGCCCCTTTGTTTGTAACTTTGGGCCATGATTGGCCCAGGACTGTATATAAGCTTTTGCTCTTTCTGGAATAAACGGGTTTTCTGCGTCTCACTCCGGCAGAACAGTTTACCTACCCTGGAGTCTGGGTGCAGTGACTCCACGGACCGTCACCCCAAAACCTCGTCCCAGGAGACCCTACTTCGTCTTCCCAGAGGACCCCCTTTTTGTCTCTCGGGACCCCAACTCCTCGAACAGACCCACAAGTCACGACTTAAAGCAACAGTATTCCACAGACATCCTCAGGTCCTTCTGACAGTGGTGCCACTGAGCTCTCTGTGCCTCCGCTGAGTTTCTGTGCAGTTCTCTGTCGGCTGTCGAGAGTGCTGACGTCTCCAGGCTGCTGCGCCTCACTGCAGCTGTCAGTGTGCTTCACGTCTTGGAACTTGACGCTGGGTGTGCACTGGTGCAGAATGCCATGTGGTCTTGGTGGCCTGCCCCTCCGTGGTGGACGGTGAGCCCTGGGTCTCCAGCACACCACTCTGCAGTCCTGCAGCTTGGCCCTGTGGGCGGGGGCTGGTGGTGCCGTCAGTCCAGCAACGCATCCTTCTTGCTGCCTTTTACCTTCAACCACCAATGCCTTCATGTTCCCCGTGGTTTCTCACAGGAAGCTGATAGTGGGTCATGTTCCAAACCCACTCTGTCTGATTGGTATGTTTAGGCGATTTACAGAGTTTAATTCTGCTACTGTATTTTTGTTTATATCTGTTGTGTTTTATCCTCTTCCTGCATTTTTGCCTTCCTGTGGGTTTCTTGAGCATTTTTCAGAGCCTAGGTTTGCCTGAGTGTTCCCATGTCTGCACAGCTGTCCAGGGGCTGCTCACAGGCATCAACCGGCTCACACCGTCTGTGCATCCTCATTGCCACATGAGAGGCATGGACACCGACTTCCCTTCACATCTCTTTCCTTGCAGAGGCAGGAAGTGCTGCTGGGGCCGGCACTGTCCGTCCTTCCTCTGACAACCATTCTAGAATGGGCTGCTTTCCTTTTCACCCACAGACTCCTTGAGAAGCGTTTCCTCAGCTGGTCAGGAGCCCCACTCTTCCCCAGCTCAGCTGAGCTGCTCACATCAGTGGCACTCCAAGAATAAATCCACTCTACCCTACCACACTGCAGCCCAGCTGAAAGTGTGAGGGGACCTGGGGCTTCCTGGTCCCTGCTTTGCAGTTCTACGGCCAAGGGTGAAGTCTTTTTTCAGGTGAATGCATAACAGAAAGTAGTCTTTTGTTTATGGAACCTTCATAGTTCACTGCTCATAGCAAGGATGATTGGGTTCCCCACAAATTTCCCATTGCCAAGAATCACACAAGGCCTGGGGGCTAGAGTTGCAGACTGAAGTCACACCCAGCTGAGCAATGACCTTACTTCTGCCCCAGGGCTGCGCTGTTCCTTGTGTGGCCGCTGTCCACACACACTGTTTAGATTGGAATTGGTTAAAAGTAAACAAAATTTAAAATCCAGAGGCTCAGTTGCACCAGCCACAGTGAAAGCACTCAGTGTCACATGTGGCTCGTTCCATCCTCATGGATGCTCTGGAGCAGGGACTCCCAGGCGGGGATAGTTCCTCACAGGCACACTGCTGTAGCCTGCACACAGGTATACTGCCTTTTATTCCCATTGCTGTAGCATTTATATAAAGGAACTAATCCATGTAAATACTTTCCATGTTTTTTCCTCAATATTTAAACCACTAGTTATCATATGGTATCTCTCTCTCTCCCCTAATGATTTTGGCTCTCATGGCAGCTCTGGACACCTCACCCTCCTAAATGGAGCAATGGCCTATTCTTTTTTTTTTTTTTTTAAATATTTATTTTTTAGTTGTAGTTGGACACAATAGCTTTTATTTTATTTTTACGTGGTGCTGAGGATCGAACCCAGTGCCGCCCGCGTGCTAGGCGAGCACGCTACCACTGCGCCACAACCCCAGCCCCGCAATGGCCTATTCTTGAGCCTAAGCTTTCAACATTAAAAAACCTTGTCCAGGAGCAACTAGTGTTAGGTCATATAGAGCCTTCAACTGGAGCAACTGATCCATACATGCTCCTCTTGTGGCCCATTGTTACCACTGGGTCCACTCCAACCACAGGGAGTCAACCCCCATGGGTTAATACCCAACTCCTTATGGCAAATGGATGTCACTCATATCCCTACCTTTGGGAAATGTAAATTTGTACATGTGATAATTGACACATACTCCTCCCTTGTATATGCTACTGCCCTTACAGGGTAGAAAGCAACCCACATAATTAAGGCTCTGAAGCAAGCAATGCTATTCATGAGTGTCCCATGGTCAATCAAAACAGACAATGGCCCACCCTATATCTCCCTCAGATTGAAGGAATTTTTAACTTCCTGGGGAATTTCCCATACCAAAGGGATTTCCTATAATCCTCAGGAACAAGCAATCATTGAGAGAAGCAATTGCACTCTGAAGGAGATGTTTCAAAAATTTGATTCTACTGAGAAGGACCCTTCTTTGAGATTGTTAGATGCTTTATTTACCCTTAACTACCTCACTTTTGACAAACAAAGCCTTAATGCAGCAATCCAACACTGGGGTCCATTTACCTTCCCTATCCCTTTTCCCTCAGTGCAATGGAAAGACCCCTTAACCCTTCAATGGAAAGGCCCAGACTCTCTGCTCACACAAGGGCAAGGCTATGCTTATGTCTTCCTTCCCACAGTCTAAGCCCCTTTGGATCTCAGCCAGGAATATTCATCCAAGCCTCTCTGCATAGGACAACCTGCCTCACCTAAAGTAAGAAGCCCCTTCCATGAGTTCCTAAACCAATGTTATCTTTGATCCTTCTATTCTTCAAAAGGTGTGAAGTAAATTATCAACTTTATTGGATCCATCCAATTGGGTTATCATTGGGCTCAGAGTTCTAAGCCTCCTTCTGGTTCTTTTCTTTGCCAAACTAAACAAGCTCTCAGTTCATATTGTTAAAGAATCACAGGAACACAAGAAAAATCCTGCCACATGGATCGCAGCCCTCAAGGACATATGAGAAGTTTGACCCCCTCATCTTCGCTAGAGATGCAAGGCTTCACAGCTTTGACTGATCCTAACCCTAACCCCTTCCCTTCCAACCCCTCCCAACCCAATCACCCCTTCTATTGGGAGAGAGCTCATTCTGGGGCACATGCATACAGGCTGGCAGCCAATGATGGGTAAGTTACTCAGAGGAGCATGACCTAAGACAGATTACAGCCTCGTTAGCGCCCCCCGCCCCTCTGTCATATGCAGCATGTAGGAGTCTCTAAAATCCAGCAGAATGATTCTCTCCCATGAGGAGATTATCACAGAGCCCTCCAACATGCTTGCTTATGGGCCATGCAGGCCCCACTGACGTTTCAAATAAAAGTAAAAAGGGGAATATGTAGGAGCATCTCCATACCTTCCCACCCCTCCCTTCCATCCTTCCCCATTCTATGCTAATAGACTGTGCTCTTGCCAAAGAGCACCCCTTTGTTTGTGACCTTTGAATCTTATTGGTCCAAGAGTGCATTTAAGCTTATGTAGTTTCTAGAATAAAGTGGTGTTCTTTGCTTCTTCCTTGCCCCGGCAGTGTCCCTTTTTGTCCCAGGTATCTCTGCGTCTTGCTGGGGTGAAGCAAATTTTTACCTACACCTCAGGGCCTGGGGATGTCTTCATGCACACCTCACCTGAGTCTCCAAACCCTAACCTTGGCCTCATGTCACACACAGCAGTGGCCAGGGTGGGGCGGGCTCCACTGCAGCTTGGCCTCCAGTCAGGGTTGCTGGTAGTCATGGCAGGGGCTGCACCTCGTATTTGGTCTTGCTTTACTCATTTATCTGAGACAGGGGCTCACCGCTGCCGAGGCTGGCCTGGACTTCGCAGTCCTCTGCCTCAGCCTCTTGAGTAACTGGATCACAAGCACACACCAGAGTCCAGCACAGACTCCATCGCAGGCCTGCCTGATTCCCTGGAACAACCTGGCACCTTCCTCCTGAGGGTCCACAGCACAACCTCCACCACTCACGAAGAGCTGAACTGAGTCCATGAAGACAGGGCAGCAGCCAGACCCTGGACCAGGTGGCTGCAAGACTGGAGGCAGGACCCAGTTCTCTGCAGTGGTGCTTCATCAGAGTGGGGTCGATTCAGATGTCACTGCCTGCCATCTTGGCCACTTTGTTAACCCCTCAACCTCCCTGGGCTCAGCGCTGCCCTTCCCTTCTTCCTCTTTCAGAAGTGCCAGCTTTTCTCAGCGCTCCATGACTTTAATCCTCATAAGGAGCGACATGGCCACACAGAAGTTTGCCCAGGGCAGTGGACACTGTGTCTGCAAGGTCAAGCCTGAGGCCTCTGTATCCTTTCCAAGCCACACTGGTGCAGCCCAGAGTTCAGAGGTGGCAGCTGCAACCTCCTTCAGCACCTGGCCTCCCAGAGCTACATGACAGGCAGCCCCACAAGTCCCAAGACCAGTGAGGAAGCATACACCTCCAGGATGCCCCGAAACATCCTGCGCCAGGAGTTTGAGGACCTCCTGGTGGACAGGGTGGATGTTCTGGCCACCCTATCTCAGGCTACCAGATCCCTAAGACCTTCACACTGAACAAGAACCACAGCAGCATGGCAGTGGCTACTCCAGGGAACAAGGCCATGGCTATCCCATGCCAACCCCATAAGCCAAGTCAGGTAGAAACACCTCAAAGATCTGCTGTCTGCAGAGACCTATGGTCAGTGAGAAGGACAGATCAGTCTCTGTCACTGCTGCCATGCCCAGATGCAGAGCCTTCCCTTCAGTGGACACCTTTACCAAGGTCAGTGTTATCCCCCCTAAGGCCAGGGGAGGGAGATAGCACAGCATCCACACAGTTTGCCACCCCTCATCACCTGGGCCCAAGGCAGACTTCAGCCACCTGTGGTCACTGACATTTAGGCTGCAGGCCTCCTCTGCCACCCCAGCTATTCTTGGAGATATCCTTGCTCACTGAGGGAGACAGAGCTTCCTAATTAACCACAGTACAGTGTGTCACAGGCTTCATTGTGGCTCAAATCATAGCATTTTATTCACTTATAAATCAAATCAAAGAGTCACAAAGTAAATCTACATCAGTCAAATCACAACCAAACCCAGGGGCACTAACAGACTACTAAAACAAAATGAGAAATTAAGGGTATTTTCTAAGCCACACTTGAATCTCTGTGGTTGAAGTCTGAACTACCTTTTGAGGTCCTTCCTTCCACTGTCACTGATTTTCCTTGAGTGCATTCTAGCTCTGTGGGCACCTCATCTGCTTGATGCAGGGAACAATCTCAGTCCCTCCCATTGGCACTGTAAAGGCCAGATGACCAAAAGAGGTAAATTAAAACCACTGGGTAAGACTTTATTGGAAATACACATTCTTGGGTTGAACTCTCTTGTCCATCAGAGTGTGTACAGGCGAATGGTGCCCATGTTCCAGCATACAGAGAATTTTAAAAGGCCCAGTCAGGAAGGGGAGGGCTTAGGGCAGGAAGAGAAGGCCAGAGTCCTTCCTGGATAAGTCAGGAAAAACCCACTGATTGACAGGAGCCTCTACTGGTGCCTCAGCATCTGGCTGGCCACTCCGTTCCACTGCTCCCCTGACCGGCCCCCCTACTTGGACACCTTGGACCCTGAACTGACCTAACATCCTGGCCTTTTTGATAATATAGGACAGCAGATTCAGTCTGGCTACTTCTTGTGGGATTGGGGGCGCCAGAGAGGGGGGAGATGACTTGGGTGTTGGTCAGGCAGGGAGGCAGACGCAGGGGTGTGGGAGCCTCTGGTTGTCAGTCATATTGCTTGAATGTAGAAGCACCACCTGTGGGAAGGAACAGAGGCTTGGGAGAGATCACTGATTGGCAGAAAAAGAAGGAGGCTGCTGAGAAATTTTGAGTTAGGTGGGCGTCCAAGGCTGGTCTATTCTGTAATGAAACTTGTTCAAGTTTCTGAGTAGCGGTTACTGCATAATCAAGTCCTCCTGCCCCAGCCCAGAGGCAGCAAATGGGGGCCAAGGAGAGCCCAACTATTACCAATAGGAAGATGGCCCTTTTTGCCCTAGAAAGGGAGGTGGTAACAAGCCATGGTAATTCAGCCTCACTGTACAGTTAATTGAGGAACATCAATGGGACTCACAGTTACCATCCAAATTTGCACAAAGGAAACAGTCTGAAATGTAAGGAGTATAAGGGTTGAGAATTTGTGTCCATAACAAGGCTGGAGAGGACAAGGCATGTAAACATAGTATCTAGTTTTTAATGTCACAGATGTTTATCTTTAAATAATGAGCGCTCATAAATTAAAACAAAAAAAATGGATCCAAATATTTTAATTCACGTGATTTAAAAGGTTCAATTTAAATTGAGTAAACACAAAGGTTTATAGATTCCTATATGAGCATTTAAAGGTTTCTACTGTTGCCTAAGTTCAAAAAATTACAAGGATTGCTTTGGGATATGACCAGAAGGAATCAAAGATTCTAAATATGGTATATATTAGAAGGAAAGAGAATATTTCTGGTCAAAAGGTTTACAACTGTGATCAAACAAAAAGTGTGAACTGCAAAGGCCAGGAAGCCCTAAAAAGTCATTCTGTTGTAGTGGCACCCCTCCTCCACAGAAAATCTTAATTAAGCTTCTCCAGAAATCCGCACCATAATTATCTTAGGACTATCAGCAAAAGAGTCTCTACAAAAGAGTTCAGTATAGTTGAGCTTTCTGTTACCTGTTGCTGTATCCTACTTGACCATGGCACTTCCAGGTGCTGAATGCCCCTTTACTTTTTTCACAAACATTTATGGACTATCTAGTATAGTAACAATGTAATATTTTATGGAAGTGTGTTTGCAGATGTGAAGTGTGGTGGGAAAGAGAGATTCTTTTTTTAAATATTTTTTTAGTTGTAGATGAA
>CM053400.1:64074-147389 GCA_028644305.1 Xerus rutilus
CTGCGGTATAGCCTGCACCTGCCTCTGGCTTGGTCAGTCCTGCGTCCTGGTGTGCTGAGAGCATGGCAGCCTCCAGCACTGAGTGCACCCTTCAGTACACACCTGGAAAACAACAGGTCTCTTGAAGCACCTGATGTGGACTGAACTGGGACCCCCCAGAGTTCACACGTTGAAGCCATAACCCCAGTTGACTGTATTGGGAGAGGGTAGCAGGTAGTCAAGGCTAAGCGAGATCAGAGCCATGGGCTCCAGTCAAGTATGTCCAGTGTCCTATGAGACAAGGAAGAGACCCTAAGTCACGCACAAGACAAAGGAAGTCACAAGACAAAGCCATGCGACTATTGACTATTGCGGGAGTTGGGTGAGAATTGGCAAACAGCACCTGAAGAGTGGGAGAACTCAAACTTGATCTCCCGTAGGCAGGCCCAGAGGAGATCAGAGTCCAGATTCTGAGCGCCTGGCACCAGTTTTTCCCACCTGTAGGCTATCTGTGTCGTGAATTGTCTAGTGGAAAGCGACACACGGCTGTGCGGTTGTGCACAGGTTTCAGGCTGGAAGCGTGTTTACAGAAGCAGAGAGTGATCAGGGCAAGAACTGGCTCCGGCTACAAGGCCATCTCCAGCCCTGGGCCGGAGCTTCACAGGGGCATTTACATTTCAAAGGAAAGTAGTTAGGTTCTAGGGAAAGTCATCTACAATCCAGAAGGTAGGAGTGAATGGTGCCATCAGGTTCCTTGAAGAGAAACTGGCTACAAGCAGGAGGGGAGCTCTCCCTTTCCCAGGCATGAAATTCTGAGGACAGTGTTCTGTTTACCTTGCATCCAGGCTTGGGTTAGTTGCCCATTACATGAGGACACAGTGAGAAGACGGCATTTCTGCAGGCCAAGGGGAGAGGCCTCAGGAGAATCTGGCCCTGTTGGTGCCCTGATCTTGGCCTCGCAGCCCCTCCACTTAGGTGGAGCCCTCCGTGGTCTTGTTATAGCTGCCTGAGCCAGTGGCTACAGCTTCCCTCTTCTACCGTGAGCACCATGCCGACTTTCAGGATGTTGCTGGGGAGAACAGCTTCTGGTGTTCCCCATTGGGGCAGAGGGTGGGCAGCATGGGCATCCCAGCCCTGGCCACATGCACATTGTCTTTGGCCTCCCAGGCTAGGTGACCTCAACCTTGCTGTGGCAGGGGGCGGGGACCTACCTCACTTTTATCAATCCGGATGGGGAGAGATGGAGAAAGTGGCTCAGGAGTTCTCCCGGTCCGGAGGGCTTGCCTCGACCCCAGTACAGGGGGAGGTTCAAAAACCCTCCCGGGTTTCACGTACCATTTGTAAAAGCCAGATGACCAAAAGGAGGCAAATTAAAACCGCTGGGCAAGGCTTTATTGGAAATACACGTTCTCGGGCTGAACTCTCCCGTCCATCAGTGTGTGTAGGGGCAAATGGCGCCCGTGTTCCGGCGTACAGAGAATTTTTAAAGGCGGGCTTAGGGCAGGAAGAGAAGGCCAGAGTCCTTCCTGGATAAGCCAGGAAAAACCCGCTGATTGACAGGAGCCCCTACTGGTGCCTCAGCGTCTGGCTGGCCACTCCTTCCACAGCTGCCCTGACTGGCCCCCCTAATTGGACACCTTGGACCCTGAACCGACCTAATAGGCACCTCACTCCAGAATCAGCACAGCTTCCTTTCATCCATCCTACTGCTTAGGGGAGATGAGTAGGACAGAGCTTCGTCCCCCTTTCATGTGAGGCCCGGGAGACATACTCAGGGTCCTCAGGGGCAGAGATGACTCAGCCCCAGGGCCCTGGCATCTGGTTTGGAGCTCTATGCTCATCCACTTGTCCTGAACTGAGGCAGAGATGTTTGGAAACATGCTCCTGCCCTCCAGAACTCACCTCCGGCTGAGAAGGTAAACCCCACACATATAAACCAGTGCCTATGTTTTCTGTGTGGCTTTGTTGTGGGAAACAGACCAGTCAAGAAGCAGCAGGCAGCACTGGGAGGGGACTCCAGACTTCAGTTTATGCCATCAGGACCAGAGGAAAACAAAACTCCAAATTCTGAGCCCTGATTCACAGTGTCTCACAACATCTATAGGTTATTTGGCATCATCTTTGACCCATTTTATCACAGGGAACTTTATCCTCCTCTTTAAAAAAATCCTAATCTACCCAGCTAAAGGCCTATGCAGGGTCTCTAACATGAAGCATGCTCACAGAAACAGATAAGATGAAAGGGTTCTTTTCACAGGCATCTGTTACATTTCAAGAGGGAATAGTCAGACTCCCAGGGCAGTTATTTACAATCCAAAAGGTAGGGATCCATGGTTAATTAGGCTTGCTGGAGAAAGGCTGAGAGGAGAGGGGAACTGGCCCCTTCCCTAGGCCTTGGTTTCTTACCATAATGTTTTTTATAATTTCATTTCACAACCAGGGCTGGTTTTGCCATCGCAGCTTGTGGGGGCTGCACAGGCCTCAGACTGACAGTGCCTGCTGTGCTGGGTCAGGCTGGGTGCGCGGGCAGTGGGGTGAAAGGGGAGGGAGTGAGTAAGGGCTCTGCAGACGCCCCCCAAGGCAACCCTGTGCCCAGAAGGGACTTCCAAGCTCTGTGGGCTGGGGAAGAATGTGTAGGGCCAGGGACCCAGGTGCAGTGGCAGATGCTCAGGTAAGGCCGGCCACTCCAGGTCCTGGGGCCCCACACAGCCCTCCCTTCAGGCCTTGTGCAGGCGCTGCTTAGAGCTTGGTGTGTGCCACCCCAACCCGTGCCAGCTTTGCACTGCTGAGGTTCTGGTACTGCTTATCCTGCGGCTGTTTCCTCCATGAGGGCCGAGCACTTCTACTGCTGCTGCTGCGCTTCTCCTTGGCACTGGGGCCTCCTGCACAGGCATGCGCTGTTGTGGATGGTCACACCGTCTGCCTTGCACAGCACAGTGGCCCACTTCATCCAGATCCAGGACCTGCCCTGCAATCTGCTCCCTTGCAGCTCCTCCAGCAGCTGCAGACAGTTCCTAAGGGTCACTGGTATGAGGTCCCCCTTCATCTGCTGCTTCTCTTTCCTCCACTGGGCCTTGCTGGCTGGCGCCTCCACACATACCTCCACCTTAATGAAGATGAGCACCAGCTTCCATGGCTCCATGCCAGCCTCCTCCTGGGAAGCCTGGCTGCCTCCTCTGTCTTGGTTGCTTTCTCTGATCCACCAGGCCCTTTTTGGTCCTGCTCCTGCTTTCTCCATTGCCTTTTATCCAGAACAGCAGTAGACAGCTTCTTAGGGCTACCCTGGTCCCTGGCCTGCTGGATCTTTTCCCGTAGCACAATTGCAGGACCTCCACAGCAAAGAGTCTGGCCTTCCATACCACCATAAGGCTCCTCCTCTTTGGTTGCTGCTGGCTTCTTGGCTCTGGAAGTCACTGGAGACTTCTCCCCAAGAGCTGGCCTTGCTCCCAGCCTTCTGTTCCTGTTCCCAGAATTTCTTTTGTTTTCTTCTTTTTCTTCTTTTGGGACCCAGAAGCTTCCGAGCCTTGGAAATTGCCAGCCTGTGTGTGCCACAGCGACTGGGGACTGGGTGGGGCACAGGTCTTTGGGCCAGGTCCTGTGTGTAGGTGTCCTTGGCAAGCCAGGAGGCCGTGGCTGCCTTTTTTTTTTTAAATATTTTTTAGTTATAAATGGACACAATGTCTTTATTTTATTGCTTTGTATGTGGTGCTGAGGATTGAACCCAGGGCCTCATGCATGCGAGGCAAGCGCTCTACCGCTGAGCTAAAATCCCAGCCCCCCGTGGCTGCCTCTTGCTGGGTCCCTGCAGAGGTACACCTCATGTGTCTTCTTTTAAGAAATGTCTATTTAGGTCTTTGGTCCATTATTTAGGTTTTTGTTTTTTGGGGGTTTTTTTTGTTTGTTTGTTTGTTTTTACTATTCAGTTGAGTATCTTACATATTCTGGGCATAAACCTCTTGTTGGATAAATAGCTTGCAAATATTTTCCCTCCTCCTGGAGGTTGTTCACCATGTTGATTATTTCCTTGGCTATGCAGAAGCTGTTCAATTTGATATGATCCCATTTGTCAGGTTTTGTTTTTATTGCCTGTGCTTTTGAGGTTGTATCAAAGAAATCACAGACTGGTCTTCTAAAGTGATCTTTCCCCTAAGCTGCTCCCACCTGGGGGCACCAGCCAGCCTCAGGAGAGATCTTGACCTTTCTCTGGGGAGCCGTGTGGGGAGCTCAGGTCCCAGGGAGAGCTGATCCATCAGCAGGGTTGAGGGAGGCTGTGGGATGGATGGAGAGAGAGGGAGCTTTGAGTTCTCAGCTGCGGAGGTGAGCCCTGAGCCCCCAGCTGGAGTCAGCCCCCTCAGACTTTCTGCCTATGTCTTGGTTAACTTGAAGCAGCTGGGTGGATGAGATGCTGGATACCGTGTACCTGGCCTCAGCGCGGCAAGGCTGTCACTGGTTGGGGTGGCACACGCCAAGCTCCAAGGTCTGCCAACAGCAGAGAGCCAGGTGGAGTCTTTCAGGCCCTGAGAACTCTGAGCTGTCCAGAAACACCTGCTGTCAATGCCCCCTTCTTTCCTTCCCTGTGAGAAGCTGGGGAGGTGGAGGGCGGGTGGTGATCCCCGCTGGGCTGGGCCTGGGCATAGGCCAGGGCTGGCTGGGAAGGCAGCTCTCTGTGGCTGCAGAGCCTGTACCTTACTCCTCCCCTGAGCATCACCCCATCCCTGCGCTGGAGAGGAACTCCGAATGGCCCTGCAGCAGCCCTGACCACAGAGGCCCTTCCAGCAAGCCCGGCCATCCCCTCTGGGCCAGCAGAGCAGTGGGGAGCAGGGACAGAGGGGACACCAGCATGCCACAAGGGGCTACCTACTCCTGCTGTGGATGGAGCTGTGTTTTGGCCCCAAAGTCCCCATCCCTCGGGATGTCAGAGAACTACTTTCTACTGTATCTGAGAGAGATGGGCCAGCAGACACTGGTACATTTCCATTTAACCGAACAGAGAAACAGGCTCTGAAGTAGAGGGCTTATTCTTGCTCCCAGCCAAGAAGAGCACCTGACTGCTGTTGGAGTGGCATCGGTGCAGCCTGGCACACTGGCCTTACTGGGATCATCTGGGAGAGGATTCTAAGGTGACACCATGTCGAGAACGTGTGAGCCACACATTGTGCAGTCAGTACCCATGACGGGGCCCAGTGAGTGTGGACTCCACTCCTAGCCCCTTCAGACAAGATGGGTGGCCCTCTCTGGGTGGCATTTCTAATGGTCTTTATTGTCCTGCACGCTCCTGGCCAAAGCCACATGTCACCACAAAATTACGACCCACTTGAGCTTGTTCAGAACCTGAAACCAGCTTTCTTCCCCTCCTGAATGCCGGGAACAGGTGGATATTCATGACACCTTGGGACCAGGGATGGCTATGGGGGATGGCGGGCAGCAGTATCTGGACCCCTCTGTGGCCTGCTGGTCAGGAACTCAATGTGAAAACTCAAGATTCCCTCATAGTTTGGGAGGAAGAGCCTCAGAGGATGCCTGACCTCGGATGGACTTGCAAGCAGGAGAGGTGGACCAAGTCCAGCAAGGCACTTGGAATGCTGGGCTCAGCAGAGGTGAGATGAACTCAGACGCACTGGTCCCTGCCGCAGGGCCAAGCACAAGTCCCTGGCCACAGCTCTGCCTGGCTCTCTCTGGTCCCACTGCCACACACATGGCTTCCTCGGCTCCACCCTGCACTGGGCTCAGCTTCCTCCAGCCCTTCTGGACATGTCCTGTGTCTGCTGTGTGGCCTCACCCTGTCCCACGGCCCACCAGGAGACCTCCGCTGCACCTCCGCCCAGCCTGCTGCTGCCCTGGCTCCCAGCCTTGCGTCACCTCCGTCCACACCCTCCTTCCCTCCACTCCCAGCACAGTGCTGGCATTCTACAGGTGGGGTGGGCACTAAAGGGCTGGGGAAGAGGACATCACCCCAGCGGCAGAGGACAGGCAGCTTCAGAGGTCGGGCAGACCCACATCTGGACGCCTTGCTCTGGACTGAGTGCCTGGCCAGTCCCTCCTCCCGTCCCTCCTCCTGCCTTGCGGCCCTGGCTGCAGTTGCCCTGCCATGGCCTCAGCTTGAAAAGAACCTGTGGGTGTCAGCTGTTCCCTTGCTTCTGGGGTCCCTCCTTTGTCCTCAAGTCCCTATGGCTTCCTTCTCGACTCTTCCACCCACTGGTGGCCTTGCTTGCCCCTGCTGATAACAGGGACAAAAAGTCCACACTGACCTGGTCTGCTGGCTCTTGTTTCCCAGCCAGAGGGACGACTTGTCCTCTTCTGGGACTGGAGGCTGGGGGAAGAGGGCTGAGGCTGCTCATGTAGGTCAGGGCATGGAAAGCCTGGTTCAGAGAGGTGCAGTGACCTGCCCATGGTGACACAGCTGTGTAGTGTGGTCCCAGGCCTGCTTCCAGCCTGCTGTCTTAGAGGCAGAAGCAGCATGTTGTCTGTGGGCACTGTCTGTAGGGTTTCTGTGGCTGCTCTAAATCAGCTCCCTTGATGCTGCAACTTGTGGTGGAGTGGGTGGTCACACTGGAGCAGCCTGGACCCCTCCCCCCACCCCTGCACTATGTCTAGGACCCTCCTGGAGTCCCATGTGATGATAGAGGTGCAGCCTGTGTTCTGTGACCAGGTGCTAGGCAACTGTGCCCTGTCCCGCTTCCTGCCCTCTCTTTCACGGGTGATACCCCCAATAAGCCTCTTGTATTCTGAAGAAGAGGAGGAAGAAGAGGAAGAGGAGGAGGGAGAGGGGAGGGGGAGGAGGAAGACAACATATGAATATCCAACAGGTATATGATATAAAAAATCCTCAACATCACTAATTATTAGGGAAATGCAAAGTAAAGCCACACACTATCAAAAAGACAGAAGCTAACAAGTTTTGGCAAAGATATGGAGTAAAGGAAACGCTTGCACCCTCCTGGTGGGAATGTCCATTAGCACAGCCCTTGTGGAAACAGAATGAGGTTCCTGGGAAAATTAAAACTAGAACCACCAAGTGATACAGCACTTCTCTGAGGGAAGTGCCCCAAGGCCATGAGAACCCTCAGTTTCCAGGCCCATGGAGCTGCTGGAGGGATCTGGGAAGAGCCCCACCTGGAAGCTGCCTGTCCCTCTAGGGTGTGGGATGGAGAGAGTCTAATGAAAGGAGTATCTGCAGAGCTGTGGGGTCGGGGAGTCTGTGAGAGAGTGACTGTCCACTGGGGGGCCAGTGGGGCAGTCAGGTGATTGTATGACTCTGAGTGGGAGGGGGCTGGGCAGGCAATCTGTTTACTTGGACATGTTGGGGTGCGGTGTATCTTGGGGATGCTGGCCCCTGGCCAGAGGAAAGAGTATCCACAGGTATCTCCTCTGCAGTCCAGTATTTGTGCTCATCCCTGGTTGAGAGAGGACCATGTATCGCTGGGGGAGGGGCCCAGCTTTGGAGGCTGGTCTGAAGTGGCTTCCAACTACAGCCATGGGGCCAGATGGCTGAGTTCAGGCACGCAGGCAGGAGCACTAGGAAAGGGCAGCACCCAGGTGCCTCTCTACCCAGGGTCCTGAGCTGCTACTGAGCAAAGCCTGGGCCCTGGCAGCCAGCAGAGCAGGTGGGCACTGCCTAGCCCATGCTCCCTATAAGGAGAACCTGGGTCTGGCTCCAGATGAGAGAGGGGCGGGTTTGTGGGGTCAACTAATGATAATAATGATCCCTCCCACCTGAGTCCCATCAGATAGGAAGCCCATCTGAAAGGGAACCCTGTGGGGTGATGGAGGGTTGAGGGGAATCAGCCTATACCCATGGGCTGCAGCCTCGTGCTGTCCTAGTCAGCAGGCTGCTAGCAAGGCACCAGGGACAGGAGCTCAAGCAGCAGACACACATCCCTCAAGCCGGGGGCTGGAGTCCGAGATGGAGATGCTGCAGGCTGGCTCTCCCTGCGGCCACTCTACAGGGCCTGCCGGTGCCCTCTGCCCGCTGTGTCCTCTG
Source organism: Xerus rutilus (assembly GCA_028644305.1). Lineage (NCBI taxonomy): Eukaryota > Metazoa > Chordata > Mammalia > Rodentia > Sciuridae > Xerus > Xerus rutilus. The sequence goes on from CM053400.1 coordinate 72,035, forward strand.
TGAGTCAGTCCTATTCTCCTCATGAGGCCTGTTGGATTAAGGCCTCACTTAACCTTTTTTTTTTATGCACTCAATACCTTTATTTATTTTATGTGGTGCTGAGGATCGAACCCAGTGCCTCACACTTGCGAGTCAACCGCTGAGCTCAACCGCTGAGCCACAATCCCAGCCCTGCCTCACTTAACCTTAATTGCCTCCTTAAAGATCCTGTCTCTACATGGCCACATTCTGGGGTACGGTGGTTAGGACTCCAGCAGATGAATTTGGAGGAACACAACGCACGATACACCAAGTAGAAATGTGGGGTGGCAGGTGGGTGCTGTGGACTCAGTGTCTGCAGGCTCCCCAAATCCACAGGCTGAAGCCTAATCCCATGGGGCAGCATTTGGAAGTGAGCGCCCTGAGGAGGTGATTAGATGGCCCACCCAGCTGACACAGCGGACCTGGACCTCCAGCCCCCAGGACACAGAGGAAATCACTGCTGTAAGCCATCTGTGGCATTTTGTCATGGCAACCCCAGAAAACTAAGACAGCAGTGCCCAGAGAAGGCAGGAAGCTTCACTTAACCCTTGGGAGGTGGCCCTCTCCACCCTTGGCCTGGAGCAGAAAACCGGTGGCCTCCACAGAGAAGCAGTGGGAACAAGTTTGGGACAGGCTGAGCCCGGGTGTCTCTGGGCCCCCTGCTGTGACTGGAGATGAACCTCTGCATGGCCACGCGTGGAATGGCCAGCCCAGGATCTTGAAGGGCACCCCAGTGCTCAGTCCACAAAGTCTCCATTGCCCCTACAACAGGCCAGTCCTTGTACATGAGGACCTGGCTCTGCTCAAAATTTGTCAGGATCCCTTGACCATTGGCACACTGGACCCTTGTTCATGAAACAAGAGGATGTGGCTTGGAGGTAGGAGGAGGTGACAGACGGGACAGGTGTAGGGTGTGGCTGCTCTGGCCACTATTCCTGTCCCCCAGCAGAAGCCTGAAACTCAGCAGCATTCTGTGAGGTACATTGCGCCACTCTGGAAAGGGAGCTGGGTTTCCTGTCGGCCCCACCAGACAGGAAGAGCGGCGGGTGGCCAGCACCCACTTCTGTACTGAGGAGTTGCCTTCTGGAAATGTCCAGAGGACAGATGCTTCCAGCTGAGCAGCTCCAAGGGCTGGTGTCTGGCCAGGGCCAGAGATGGCAGCCCTGCGGCACCGCAGAGCGATGGGTGTGAGTGGAGGCCGGTGGGCGTGGCCTCACCCTGGTGGGCGTGGCCCTCCTTGGACGGGCTGGTTTGGGGCAGGAGGGCCTACGTCCTGGGCGGATGAGACCGGCTCCAGGAGAGCCTGAACTTGGGGGACTGGAGGCCCTTCCTTCTAGAAACCCCCCGCACTTCCCGCGCACTTCACCTCCAGCACTCAGGCAGCCACCTCCGCGGTGTCCTCCGGGACCCTCAGGCCTTTCCTCCCTGCAGGCTCTCTTCTCTGCTTCCCTCACACCCCCTGGAGAATGTGTTAATGGCCCCCATCTGTGCCTCCCCCTCTCAGGTGTTCCCCCAGTGCCCCAGTGTCCCAGACCAGCAGCCAGAGGCACCTCGGCGCCCACTGAACCCCGCCCCTCGCGACCCCACCCGGAAGTGGGAGGCCGGGGTGCAGGTGCTGGGCCCCTCCCAGGAGGAGGCCCACAGGGCCTGCCCTGGTGCTCTAGCCCTGCCCACACCCCTCTTCCCTTTGCTGTTTGAGTCCGCATACTCGCTGTCCAGAACTGTCCACGAGCAGAGGGCCCTGTGAGACCCTGAGTCCTTCGTGGTTGGTTATTGAGCCCTGGGGTGGTCCTGGGCGCCCCAGCCATGCTCAGCTGCTCACACTGCGACCCCTCGGTGTACCCAACCCCCTGACCTCCTTGTTCTCCGTCCTCCCCTCCTGCCATGCTGACCTCTCCCCGCTGTCTCCAGCATCCAGGCTTCACACTCGCTGTTCCTCTGTGGCCAGCCATGTCCAGAGTGTTCCCTCCACCTTGGCTTCCGTTCAAGTGTCACTCCTTCTGAGGACTTGCCTGACCACCCGACCTCACTTCCCAGGCCCTTCTCAAGTCCCCTTGGTATTTCCTTCGGACACTATGACTCGAATCATCTTGTGCAGTTGCGATTCTTGTTTATGGTCTGTTTCCCTCTGGAGCACGTGCGCCTCAGCTCAGGAAGGTGCCTGTGTTGCAAAGTCTCAGGAGTCCATGGGCAGCCACACTCTTGTGCACCTGCCCCTCCTCCCCACAAACACCCAGCAGCCTTTTTTTTTTAACACAATACCTTTATTTATTTTATGTGGTGCTGAGAATCGAACCCAGTGCCTCACACATTCGAGGCAAGTGCTCAACCGCTGAGCCACAACCCCAGCCCACCCAGCAGCCTTTTGCCTCCAAGTCAGGAGTGTCTATGCTCCTGGGTGAGTCCCCTGTTGCCATGCAACCAAGTAGCCCTGTAGGGAATTCTGGACTTACTCTTTTCCCTGTCAAGTTTGGACAATTTTAAGCTATGAAGGAAACAGCAACAGACAGATTAATGGGGAAGTTATGTGGTAATTTAGACATTACATGCCTACACACAGGAGGCACACACTTTCACCAAGAGGCCCAGGGAGGGGCAGGATGGTGGATGGAAGCTTGGGTTCCTAGGGTCTGGGCAGAAGGGTGTTCCTAGGGTGTTGGCTGCAGAAGCTTGAGGGAGGTGCAGAGGGAGCCAAGGTTGTCCCACTCCTCTGGGAACTTCCCAGCACAGCCACATGTGACCACCTCTGACTGGGCAGGTATCAGACCCCCATCTTCTTCCTGCAGAAGAAACTTTTCCAGGCAGAAAGGGAATGAGTGTCAGACAGGAAGGCCTGCCTGCATCTGCCGTTTTTCCTAGTATGAGTGGATGTAAATCTCAGTTACAAAAGGGCAGCTTTTCAGCAGCTTCTCTGTATTTCATCTTGTAATATGCCAAAGACATGCCTCAGGGTGGCATGTTTTTGGCCCTATGCCCCCAAACATAAAACAGTAAGCATTCATTATCTTACAGCTGCTTCAGATCAGAATCTGAGGTGCAGCTCGGCCGGCTACCCAGGCCCTGGGTCTCTGTGGCCAGGGCTGCAGTCTCATCTAAAGGCTGGGCTAGGAACTCCACTCCTAAGCTCCCTCCTGCGGCTGTGGACAGACCTGGGCACCTGAGCATACCCGCGTCTTCTGGGGCTGCCTCAACAAGTGGTAAGTGGCTTCCCTGAGGGTGAAAGTGAAGCCAAAATGTTTTTACAATGTCAAAGACAAGGTTGGGCAGAGCCAGAGGTCAGGCCTAAGGAGAGCATCCGATGCTTGTCCCTCAGCCTGCAAGGACAGAATTGGCCACCAGAGGGCACACTGACCCTTCTTTAGGGCTTGCAGGGGCCAGGCCCAGGATCTCAGAAGTGAGGGCTTGCTCAGGAACACGGAGGGGCTTCCTGCTAGACCACTGCAGCCTGTGTCCCTCTCACTCCCATGTCACCAGAGTCCAGCCATGGCAATGAGAAAGCCTGGATCAAGCAAAGCAGGCGGAGGCTCGGAGCTCAGGGGACACAGCCAGGCATGGTACTGGCCTCTCAGGGTCTGGTGGTGGGAAACAAGCCTTCCCACCCTTGAAGCCCTCTCTGCCTGTGCCTAGGCCCTTCTCTGGAGTCCCATGGAGAAGTGATCACAGCAGTATAGGGGAGGGCCTCGCAGTTGGAACCAGCACAGCCTCTAGCAGAACACATCGTCTCCAGACACAGGTGTCTGCCCTCTAGAGTCAGGGGCTGAGCGTCTGAGCATGGGGTCCCTTCCCACGCATCATCAATGAGGTGCACTTGATACCTTCCCATCACCCTCTGGTACAGGAAATATCCCCAGATCATGTCCTTCCTTCTGCTCACTCCCAGGAGAGACCCAAGAAGGAACCTGAGGCTTGGGTGCTGGCCCCCAGTGCCACCTGCACAAGAATGTCCCCCACCCCCATGGCCTCCCTAGATATACAGGCTCTTGCACGAGGTGACCAAGTCCATGATCCTGTCCAAAGCTGACACCTGCCTGGTTTCCCACAGAGCCTCCAGGGGGCAAAAATGCTCCTCCCAGCACTGCTCCATCTGCCTGAATTCCTGCAGTATTGCCCAGGTGTGCGCAGAAATTCCCAGAGTAAGTGTAGAAAGTGAGGGTGAGGGACCAGTAACCTTCACAGAAAAGACAGGTGTTATAACAGCAGCCAGGCTCCAAAAGCGTGATCTGTTTTCTGGATCCTAAATTCCCATAAAGAGACTCATGTAGCCGGGTGCGGTGGGTCACACCTGTAATCCCTGCACTTAGGGAGGCTGAGACAGGAGGATCGCGAGTTCAAAGCCAGCCTCAGCAACGGTGAGGCGCTAAGCAACTCAGTGAGACCCTGTCTCTACATAAAACACAAAATAGGGCTGGGGGTGTGGCTCAGTGGTTGAGTGCCCCTGAGTTCAATCTCCAGTACAAAAGAGAGAGAGAGAGAGAGAGAGAGAGAGAGAGAGAGCGACTGACTCTCATGTTCCGGGAAGGATCTGTCCATAGATGTTTGGTCAGGATACCTGCCTAGGCCCCTTCCCACTCTGGGAGACCCTGCATTGACTCTATGGCCCTAGGGTCAGATTTGCAGATCTGCACATGTCTGGGGACCAGGCTTTACAGGGACAATGGGGGTAGAGGAAGAAAAGCTCTCTCTCGTGCTGGTCCAGCAGTGAGCACTCCTGTCCACAGCGATCGCCTGCCTCCTGGGGTACTATGTGGTCCCCACAGGCCCATCTCGACCCATTCCTGTCATTCATTCCCCACCCTGTTGGTAAACCTCACCTTCTGAAGCCCCTAAATTAATGGGAAAAATAAATGCAAAACCAGCAAGCCACGTACCACTCCACATCTGCCAGAATGCTAAATTTTAAAAAGAAAAATAACAGGTGTTGACGAGGATGTGGAGAATTTGGAACCCTCTTACATGGCTGAGGGGAGTGTGAAATGTGGAAGGATAACTCCTCACAAGAGTTAAGCACACAGAACACACAATTCCACTCCCCGGCACCTGCCAGTAAGGACGGCAACTAGTGCTCAGCAGCCCTGGATGTCGACAGCAGCACTGCCCACAATGGCCGGAGCGTGGGAGCACCCCAGGGCTGTCAGCGGGTGAGTGATACAGCCGCGGTCCATCCACAGGTGAATGCTATTCAGTCCCAAAGGGAATGGAGCTCTGAGACACACCTCAACCCGGATAGGCTCTGAAAACAGTATCATGGGCAGAGACAGCCAGACACAAGGGGCGCACACTGCAGGACTCCATCTAGGAGAGTCCAGAAAAGACAGATCCAAAGAACAGGAAGCAGGGTTGTGGTGCCTGCCTCGAGCGGGGGAAGAGTAGGGGTGACTGCTTGGTGCTACCACATGTGTCAGAGTTAGGTGAAGAGTCAAGTTTACAACACTGTGAGTGCAGAAAGCACCACTGAATCTTTCACTTCGAGCTTAAATTTATGTTATGTGAATTTCATCTCAAGAAAATAAAAAAAATAAGCCATGCAGGCCATTGTGCCTCACCCTCAGCCAGGTCAGCACCCTCTGGGCCACGGCTGACAGCTCTGCCCTCCCTCCACCTGCAGCACCCTTTTGCTGGGTGTCCATGAGTCCTGTCCATCTCATCTGCCCTCACCAGCTGCGGCAGGGCTCCTCCTCCTGTCACCATTCCCTGCAGAGGAGAGCCTGATGGCCCACCTCTGCCCACACTATGGCTTCAGTCACTTAGCAGCAGCCTCTGCACCCTTGCACCTCACTGTGCCATCCATAGAAGCCCTGCTGACCCCCTCCTTGCCCTTCCTTCTCCTTCACCAGCCCTGAACAGATCTCCACCCATCAGGCATTCCTGCCTTTGGCCTGATGCTGGGGGTCCATCTCCCATCTAAGTCTGACCTTGCTTTGGGGAACTCTCCTGGACCTTCAGCCCCCACCTCAACCCCTTGGCCCTTAAACATGCTCAGTTTCTCATCAATCAGGCCAGGGGTCAACTTACCCTGACCCAGACTTCTTCACTCTGCCTCTCTCTGACCTCCTGGTCAGCTGTCTAGAAGAGAAGCTTGCAAGTGTCTCATCCTGCATGGGTGGTGGGCTCTACCCTGTCTTCAGGAGTAGATCCAGTGCTATCCTCTGGGTCAAGGGCCCTCCTCACCTGACAACCCACTCTTGCCAGTTTTAAGGAAGTCCTGCAGCAGTGCAGCATATGCCTATGGTATTCACCTCACCCACCCTTAGGCCCTGGTAGTGGCATAGGAGGCCAGCCTTCCCTGGGTGCACAGCTGTCTCTCATGGCCACTCTCAGACCCCGGCCCCTCCATGTGTGCTCTCTGCTGTCCTACTGCAAGAGTAGCTATGTGCAGCCAGAGGTCCTCCTGGCATTTGTCCTGGCCCTCAGTAGCCAGTTTTCCACCCTCTCTTCTTTCCTGCTCAGCAAAATACAGAGGAGAGTTCCCCTAGTTCAGCAGATCCTGCTGCCTCCACCTAGGATGATACTGAGGATTGAATCCAAGATCACAGTGAGGGGGACACTTGGGGAGATGCTGGGAAATTTAGCCAGCTCCTACTCCCACCCCTGCCATCCCTCACCTAAAATACACAGGAGCCAGGAAGATGGTTTGGGGCTGTCCTGCACGTGCCGCAGGGCTCTGGGTCCCCAGGCATCCCTGTGCAACCTGTGGGCCACAGCTGTGCTGAGACCTTCGCAGACTCAGACAGACCACACACATCCTGTTGCACACACCTCAGCCAGGTCCTGGGGAGCACGATGACATGTAGTGGAGAGGCTGAGTCCAAGGAAACCCAGGAGCCCTGATTTGGAGCACCATTCTCTCCCCTGTTGCCAGTGACATCTGTAGTGTGCCCAAGGCTTTTCTGTCATTCTCCAGTTGACCAACAATTTCTGTCCCTTAATGTCTTATTTTCTTTTCTTTCTTTCTTTCTTTTTTTTTTTTTTTTGGTGCTGGGGATTGAACCCAGGCCTCATGCATGCTGGGCAAATGCTCTACCACAAAGCTACATCTTAACCCCTTAAAGTTCTATTTTTGTTGTTTGTACTGGGATTGAATCCAGGGGCACTTTACCACTGATCTACATCCTCAGCCATATATTTATTTATTTATTTATTTAGAGACAGGGTCTTGTTAAGTATCCAAGACTGGCCTCAAATTCATGATCCTCCTGCCTCTGCCACCCAAGTCTCTGGGATCACAGGCATGTGCCACAGTGGTCGACCTTTAAAGTTATTTTTAAAGGTTCTTGTCTATGGTGAGAATGCCAATCCTGTGTGAGAACTCAAGCTGGCTTTGCAGTGGGCAGCAGAGGTTGGTGCAATGTCCACCCTTCAGCCCCTCCAGGGTCAAGGAGAGGTTGGGTCTCACCTGATTGGAACTGCTGCAGTCCATTTTCTCTGGGTTTCATGAGTGTTGACTCTTCCTCCATGAGACCCACAAGCACTCCCACCCCCAGGGATCTATCATCTGCAGACCCTCCTCACAGGCCTTGGGCATCCAGATGCCCACCTCCCCACCAGACCATTTCAACTCCTGCACCATCTGCTTGGGAGGGAAGGAAAGAGGAAGGGGCAGGGGATAGGAAGCAGGGGAAGAGATGCCTTTAGTCCCAGTGCAGGAGGCAGGATCCAGCTTGGCCAGCCTTCCAGGGCTGAGCCAAATCCTGGCCTCTCATAGCCTCAGTTTCCTGGGCAAGAGGTCATCACCAGCTTCATGATTTGCACAAAGAGCTTGGTAGGGCGCCCAGCACACTAGCAATTCTAGCAGAAACAGTCATGGTCTAGTGTGTCCTCACTGTATCCCTGTAGTGCTGGGGGAAGGCAGTGGGCTTGGCTGCTGACCCTGGGGGGAAGGGGGACAGGTGGGAGGGACAGTGTCTTCAATGACCTGGGCCAGCCTCTTCCTCCAGCCAGAGGCTCCAGTGGACTCCCGGGCTGCCCACGGGGTTTCCTCCAGTCTCCTGGGCCAGCTCAGCCGCAGCAGAGGTCAGCTGGTCCCTGAGACGAGTTAGGCCAGCGGGGAAGGTGGAACATAAGGGTGGAGCCTAACAGGACAATGGGTTAAGTCGGCCAGCCCGGCGATGAAAGGGTTAAGCCAGGCCTGAGCACGAGGGTTAAGCCCAGAGGGACTAAGGGTTAAGCCCGCGGGGGCAGGCCAGGGGCAGTGGCGACGGCTGCCCAGACTTCCCGGATGCGCCTGGCGCCGCTGCCGCAGCCGGCCTCCGGGACGAAGCCGGCAGCCTGGGGACAGCTCCGCCCGCCAGCGCCCCCTCCCGTCGCCGCCCCCAGCGTCTCTCTCCGCGTCAGCCACGGTTACTGACAATGACTGTCACTCAGCAAGGCGCCCACCAGCCACACCTCCCAGCCAGGAGGTTTGAAGGGTCCTGCAGGGTTGTCTGACCCATGCCCAGCCAGGGGCTAACTTGCCTGGTCACATGGCAGGGGGGCGCGGGGGGGGGGGGGGTTGGCTGACCACAGAGGAGGGAAGTCTTGGGTCTGCTCAGCCCTCCCAGACCCCAGGACCTTGTCCATCATAAGTAGGTAGAGGTGGGCTTGCTCCCTGGCATCCTGTGCCTCCCAGCTTCCGCCCACCCAGCCCTTCAGCCCCCCATTGAGGCTGGGGACCTTGGAGTGAGTGGGTAGGCCAGACCCCAAATCCCACTGGCAGCAGTACAGGATCTCTCAGTGAACACCTCCAAGAGACTGAAAATCCAAAAACGGGGCTCGGATGTGGTAGGCAAGTGTCACTTTGAAGTGGGGATGCGCAGCAGCTGGTGAGATGGACACTGTTTAAAACACATGGATTAGGGCCATCTCAAGTTCAAGGCCAGCCTGGCCAACTTAGCAAGATCCTGCCTCAAAATCAAAAACTAAAAACAGCTGGGTGTGGCTAGTTGAGTCCCAGTACTGCAAACAAACAGAAGGAAACAAAACGGGAACACACGGATTCATAGAGAAGCTGACTGCAGATGAGACACTGCAGAGGGCTGTGGCAGTTCTCAGAGGAAAGCTTTCCCACTTTTTCTGTTTGGATGCTGGAATTATACACCCAACCTCCCATTCTCCCACCATGTAGGGCCCTCGGCCTCAGCCCTGGTCAGGATGTAGGAGGTGGTCATGCCCCCATCCCGCCCTGTCTGGATAGGGAGACCTGGTCTGCCTCCCCTGCCTCCTCACACCCACCTGGCCTGGCCAGCCACCCTGATGGGGCTCTTTCCTCCCCAGCTGCCAGCTTCCATCTATGGAGAGGCAGGCAGCAAGGGGACCACCTGCCCTGCTCCCCCATCTATCACACTGAACTGTGCTTCACAATAAAATTACTCATCCTCGGCCAGTGATAAATGAAATCACTCTAGAGGCGACCACACCGAGTGGGGGTGGGGGCTCCCCATTCAGGGGCTCCAGACCTGGGTGAGGGAAAGCCAGCCGCCTATCTTTGTGTTAAGGCACAGCCTGGACAGGGCCAAGTCAGTGAGCTGTGCATGCCTCGTGTGCTCCTTGGGGTAAGGGATTCTGTGTGTGTGAGCTTGGGCCTGGAGGAGGCCATCTGAGATGGGGGCATGGTGTGGTAGCCAGGGAGGGGGCTAGACAGGCCACAGTGGGGGGGTAAAGAAACCAGAAGAGCAGGGCAGGGCAGATCCCAGCAGGGCAGATCCCAGCTGAGAACTCAGCCTGGTGCTATGGGAAGGCACACAGGTGGGGCAATGGTGACCTGTGTCTGCAGGTGAGCAGGGCAGAACAGCCCTTGGCAGAGGATTCAGAGGAGCCCGTGCCCTCCACCTAGAGCCTCTGTACCTTAAGATATCAGGCAGACCTCAGCCCTGCCACAGCCCAGCCAGCAGGACAGTGCCCTGTGGCTGCCTACTCTCTTCTGGTGTCAGTTGAGGAACCACCAGCCAAGGATGCCTGAGTGCCATCCTTTGGGGCTCCCGTCCAGTTAGAGGAAGACAGGGTTTCTGTGGGAGCCAGAACACCCAGTTTTGGACATGTTCAGAAGCTCAAGGAACAGGATGCATTCTGACCGGGGGATCCAGGAAGCTTCCTGAAGGAAGTGGTATTCAAAACTGGCATCAAGGATGCATTGAGGCGAGGCGCTAAGCAACTTAGTGAGACCCTGTCTCAAAATAAAACACAAGATAGTGCTGGGGATGTGGCTCAGTGGTCAAGTACCCCTGAACTCAGTCCCTGATATAAAAAAAAAAAAATGAATAGGGTCAGACAGAGGGAGCTCAGTGCTGCTCTGTGGCTCAGGCCCTGGTGAGTGGACTTCAGTGCCAGTTGCAAGGCGGAGGCTTCCTGTTCTGCCCCAGCAGGAGGAAGAAAGACTATGTCCTAGAGGTAGGAAGTAGCCAGACTTGGCTGCTGCAGGGGCTACAGCCGCCCAGCCCCTGCCCACAGAGCCCCTCCAATCCCTCCCAGGAGGTCCCAGACCTAATCAAGAGACCATAGCAAAACAAAAGTGGGTTGGCAAGGCTGTGGCTTAATGGCAGAGCGCTTGCCTAGCATGTGTGAGCACTGGGTTCGAACCTTAGCACCACATAAAAATAAACAAATAAAATAGGCATTCTGTCCATCTACAACTACAAAAAAAAAGTGGGTTGGCAGCTGTTGGGGCTGAGGGTCTGTTCAGCAGTTTGCAGAGGGCATGGGGCCATGCCATGCTGTGCAGCCCAGGCACACTCAAAAATATTTGTGAGAGACCTCCGTGCCAGACCGTGTTCCCTGTGCAGGGTGATACTGTAAGCACACTTGTGGGCACAGACATTCAGATGGAGCAGCCAGAAGGCGTCTACAGAAACACCAAGTAAGGAAGGACAGGGAGCCCTGAGGGGCGGGACAATCAAAGTTAGCCTACCCCACAGTTTCCACCTGGGCCAATGGCAGTCCAAGCCTGTAATCCCAGCCACTCAGGAGGCTAAGGCAGGAGAATTGCAAGTTTGAGGTCAGCCTGGACTACTTAGCAAGACCCTGATTCAAAATAAAAAATAAAAAAAGGCTGGGGATGTTGCCAGTGGCAAAGTGCCCCTGTATTCAATCCCCAGTACCAAAAAGAAAGAAAAGGGAGGGAGGGAGGAAGCGGGGAGAGAGAGAGAGAGAGAGAGAGAAAGAGAGAGAGAGAGAAGGAACAACCTCACCTCACAGGTGTGCAAGGAGGCAGGAAACAGCTCAGCAGGAAAGGAGGAACCAGTCAATTGAAGGTGACCCGGAAATGACAGGGATGACCTGGGAAGAGACAAGCACATTGAAGCACTCATTACAACAGTGTCCAGATGTTCAAGAAAACGGAAGGCAGATGGAACGTGGTAAAGATGGACTTTTTGGAGCAATGCTGCCTGAAGGGTGGAACCTGCCCAGAATGCAGGGCTGCAGGGCCACCCCACTCCACCTCTGAGAGCCTGCGATGCCCGCACACCGCAAACACTTAATACATTCCAATTCTGTCTCCTTTTATCCTCATTCCCATTTTACAGACTGAGGTATGAAGAGGTGACAGTCCCTCCAAGGCAACACAGCCAGGGAATGGTGGGCAAACAGCCCTGGGTGTGATGCCTGCCCTCCAGGTTCCACATCCTCAGAGGTGAGGCAGCAGGCAGCCCAGGAGGCACCTGGAGGAGCTTGGCAGGCAGGAGGCAGAGGCGAGTGCCAGGTCCCCATTCATCCCACACCCCAGCCTTGCCCTAGCCTTGCCCTCCCCAGCTTGGGTATGGTGACAGAACCACCTCAGGCAGGCTGGGAGCCTCGCAGGACGGTGCTTGCTTCTGTGACATGCAAACCACCTTGCCACTATCTGGGCTGTGGCCTTGGAGTTCAGCCCCCAACCCACACACCTCAGCAGCTGTACTTGGGGATGCAGACAAAAAGCCCAGGAGACTGCACGAGGCAGGTGCACAGGCCTCAGAAGGCTCCCGCTGCCCCCACCCAGACCCCAGCCAGCACCAACCCTTTCCTCAGTTCCCTCAAGTCCCCAGCCATCCTGCAGGTGATGGGGCTCTGAAGCGCCTGAGGCACTATGGCTCCCAGATGGGACTTCTTATCCTCTCTGGTCAGGGATTCAGCAGTCTGTGGGTCTTGGCGAGCACACTGATGAGGACCCCACCCAGACTGGGCCAGCGCTGTGCCGGGCGTGTGAGGTCTAGCTTCATTTACAGAGAGGATCTGAGGCTCAGAGCACAGCCCCGAGCCCTATGCCAACTGCAGCCTCCTGCTCCAGGGGTCACACTCCCAGAGGGGTGGGAGGGGTAGCGCTGGGCCCCACCCGGAGACTCTGAGAAGCAGCAGCTCAGGGCAGCAGAGGAGGCAGTGGGACCTCCGCCAGCTCCTGCCAGCCCTGGCAGCATGAGCGATGGCGGTCCGAGCGATAAGAAACTAATAATTCATGTTTCCAGCTCCCGAAGCCGGCGCCAAGGGAAGGCTGAGCCACAGCCACCCCCACACTGGAGCGGCAGCAACCCTTTATTGCACAAATTATTAACGACCAGAGAATGAATGGCTGTAATCAGATCAGGGCTGCCAGCACTTTTCATTTCATTTATTTGTATAAATCCTAAAGTCAGGGTCTGCCCCCGGGGCGCAGAAAGCCAGCCTCCTGCTGGCCCGGTGCCCACCCCAAACAGAGCCGACCCTCCTCACACCTTGCCCCCAGTCCAGTACTGGTGAGGACAGAGGGCTCAGGTGGGGGCCGTGGGTTCACGGGCACCCATAGCAACTCCATTTGACGGTGGGTCCCTGGGCCAGAGCCAGGGCTCTGCTGTGACTGTTCTGAGCCAGGGGCTCCCCCATGGCTGAGGCCAGGCCCGAGACTGGAGCAAGATCCACATCCTCAGCACAGATGGTCCAGGCTGGCCCTCTCCAAGGCTCCTGCCACAGCTGTGGGCCTCCCCCTGTTTCCCCTTTACACCGACCAGTGTGGCTCTCAGGCAGGGCTCTCCCCCGCTGCCCCCTCCCTCGCAGGCCAGGCTGGAGTTGGGGACTAAGGCTGTGAGGCTGCCTGTGCAGCACCTGAGAGTGAGTCTGCAGGCCCTCTCACGAGCCCACGTTCAATCTCATTGACCTCTTGTTATACTATGGCACATAAATTCAGATTTGGAGATCTTATGTTCCATCATAAATCGGGCTGGCAGACTTCCGATCAACAAGATAAAGCTGTCTCCTGTGAGGTGGGTGTTTTATCACTCTTGGCCTCAGTGCTGCAGGCAGGGGCTGGAGTGAGAGTAGGACCTCTGTGCTGGAAGCCTCTGCACTGTTCAGAAGGCTGCTGGTGCCCAGGGCCCTGAGTCCCTCCATCACAGGCCAGGCTCTAGGGACCTGGGCAGCCCCTGGACCGACCTGGGCTGCAACTGCACACAGACCCCTAGAGTGAGCAGCCATAGATGGGCCCTACCTGGGCACCCAAGGGCCATGGTCAACGCAGAAGCCCTGTGGGAACATGCAGACAGGCGAAGTGTGGCTGCAGAGGTGTGCACGATTCCTTCAGGGGGCTGGCTGTAATCAGGTCGTGAGCCTCTACACATGGACTCTGCACAGGGCCTCAACCCATCCCTACTTGGGGCCACACCTGGGGTTGTGGTGCATCTCTCCAGGGTATGCAGCAGTCCTGCTCTCATGGAACAGCATTCAGGGCTGCCCCACCTGCCCTCACTCAGTGTAAGAGATGAGATGGCCCCAGGGGAGCCTGGCTAGGCAGGATAGGAACCCTCATACCCAGAGGGCTTCACAGGACACCCCTGCACAAAGCCATCATTGCACCCCAAAGGATGTCACTGACAACCTGCCACCCAAGGAGTGGGGCTGGGTGGCGATGGAAGCCCAGGACTGGGTCTCAGATAGGACGGGGCTCAGTCTATACCTCAGGAAGGCAGGACAGTAATCTGTGCACCCAAGCTGCCTACCGCCACCAGTCCCTGATGGGACAAAGACATGGTGCTCATGCAAGGGTTCCTGGCCCAGATGAAGCCGCACGCGGCCACGCCCTCTTCTCAGTGCAGCGGGTTGAGGTGTGACCCACTGGGCACAAGGTGACAGCGTCACGGCATGAAGAAACACTGAAGGAGAGCCCCAGACCACGGGGCAGCCTCGGAGCTATGTGAGGGCGCGGCGGGCACGCGGGCACGCCACACAGAGCACCCCCGCTGTGTGCATGCTGCCCCCACACCTGAGTGCACGCTGCTGTTCTTGCCCTGCTCCTGAACACTCACTGCTGCTCCGCCCACATGCCGCAATCACGCTGCACACAGGCCCACAGGGGCAAGGCATAGACATGCGGGGGATCTGATGCACTGGCCTGCACCTGGGCTGCTGCCCCTGACCACGGGTGTCAGGCTCTTGGCAGGTGGCCACCAGTTCTTTCTTGTACCCTCTACCCAGGAGAAGGCCAATGCTGTTACTAGGCAACTCTGACTAGTTTTCTGTTTCTCCACATCTGCTTCTCCTAGGCCAGAATCCTGCCCTGTGGGGCCCCAGACAACAAAAATGCCCCATGAACACTCACTAGTGCACAGAGAAGGCACTTCAGAGGAGAAACATGGGTAGACATCAGGAGACCTCAGGCAGCCAGCACGTGGGATGCAGGATCTCAGACTCCTCTATGGTGTAACCACTGCCTGTCCCTGGCCATGTCCATGAGGTCTCTGCCCCACCCTTGTGTGGGTGGCAGGGTCCTCAGAACAGCACCACACCCCATTCATGCACCCTTAGATCTAATCTCACCTTTCAGTCTAGGTGGTGCCTGCTGAAGACCAAGGAGGTCTACCTGGGCTGCACCAGAAGACTCTCAGGTATCTCTCTCTGATGAAGCGGGTACCTATGGTGGAACTCTTTTTTTTTTTTTTTTTCAGTGGTGGAGATTGAATCCAGAGTTACTTTACCAATGAGCTACATCTCCAGCCCTTTTTATTTTTTATTTAGAGAGAGGGTATTGCTAAGTTGCTTAGGTTGCCAGCTAAGTTGCTAAGGCTGGTCTGCAACTTGTGATCCTCCTGCCTCAGCCTCCCAAATCTGTAGTCTAACTTTTAATAAGCTTCTGGGGACGGGAAGGTATGTAGCACTCCAGGTCAAGAGGTAGCTGAGGGGAGCAGGGCCAGGGTAGCCATGTCAGGCTAGGAGTGGCTCAGAGTGCCCAGAGCCCAGCCTGGGCTGCACCAGATTCTGGGTATGAGCTGGATCCACCTGTGGCCACACTGGGATGCCCTATGGACAGTCCTGAAGACACTGGTACATGCCAAGTACCAAGGTGTGGCAGGAAAGCCACTACCCCAGCACTGTGAATCCGTCTGTAGCCTGAACAGCTGAGGGGCTCTCAGATGAGTCAGAGCAGCAGCTGACCACCTGGCCCCTTCTAGCCCTTTCCTTCCCCCCAGCACCATCCATGCTTCTCTTGGTCTCAGGTTTTCTGTGTGAAGGGACCTGCCAGGATGTCCTCTTGTTTCCACCTGGCAGCCTACCAGAGACCCCACCTGAGCCCCCTCCTCCCCTATACCCACTCCTCTCCTCACTTGAGGAGTGACCTCTGCCCCAAAGCCCTGCAGACAGCACAACCTAGTGCCTCTATCAGGACTGTCTGGCGGGCTCTGGCCCAAGGGCTTACAGGGCCTGTGAACTGTAACCAGCACTGCTGGGTCCGACCACTAAGGCCCAGATCCCGAGTAAGGAGCGTGGGTTCTTGTGCTGAATGTCAGCCAAGTGAGCGGCAGGACAGAGCAGACACACGTGAGCACGCAGGCACCTTCACACAGCACTGATACGCATGAGCACACAGGGCCCCTCCACCTGTGCTGCACCCCTGCTGGCACAGGCACGGGCAGGTGGGACTGCACTCAAGGCCTGTGTGCTACGCAGCTCTAGTAGGCCCCTGATAGTGCACAATGGTTCTGCAGTTGTTTGAGCCAAGAGGGAGAGGACTGCATCCTGCCCCTGCATCCACTCTGCAGGACAGTGGCTGCTCCCATGTACCCCGTTTCCACTCTAGTGTCCAGGCTGGGTCCAGGTGCAGCCATACTGTCTGCAAGGAGAAGGATGGAAACCACCTTCATGTCTGTCTCAGCGAGAGACAGATGAGACAGATTTGGGGGCTTCCAGGGGCCCTGGAGAGCTCACTTTTTTCCCTTTGCTTG
Organism: Xerus rutilus; assembly: GCA_028644305.1. NCBI lineage: Eukaryota > Metazoa > Chordata > Mammalia > Rodentia > Sciuridae > Xerus > Xerus rutilus. The sequence goes on from CM053400.1 coordinate 88,189, forward strand.
GCTCCGAGTTGGTGGGAACCCTCCAGTTCCTGCGCTCAAGATCCCTACACAGAGGAAAGTGTCTGGGGTGTGCAGGGTGGTGCTCCCACCTCCCATAGCTGCTCTGCTGACTGCTCTACTCCAGGCTCAAGAGGGCCCATGGTTTTGAGCCTCCTTCTCATTTTCAGATAGGAAAGTAAGGTCCCAAGAAGGGCAGAGAAGACTGGGTCACACAGCTGCTGCCAGGAGGGTCTGAGGTCCACCCTCCGCACACCTGCTTCAGCCTCCCTAACAGAATCCACGTTCAGGTGGGACCACAGCACCAGGAAGATTGCCTTAAGATGGGGGCTGCTCCTGCCCCCATGTGGTCAGAAACAGGCATGTCTGTCCCTTCTGCAGAGGAAGGGTTGAGTGTGCAGATCCACTGGTGACAGAGGACTAGGCCGATGCTGCCAGACCAGTAGGAGAGGCCTCTGTGATGCTTTGAGGGTGCAGCCAGAAGTGCTAAGCATGGTGCGTCACTGTGCATGTGTCTGGGTCTGACACTCTTGAACATGACAGGTGACCAGCACTGCACAGGTAACGTCAATCCAGCAGCACAGGGCCCTGTGGGTGCCTGCTAGAATTCCTGTGTGTGTGCATCTGGAAGACCAACTGTATGGCCACAGGAGTCGGGGTGAGGCTGAGCTCAAGCCCTATCTCTTTGTTCCTATAAGTGGCAGAGAGTAAGGCAGTGGACAGCCGAGACTCAAAAACACCTTCCTGCTCCCTGAGAGACACGACATGTCCTCTTTCTAGTTCACAGCCAGCCAGAGGCTGTGCATGTCCCAGCAGAGCCGCTCCCTTGGGTCTGAAAGGGCCACATTCCTGAAGTTTCTGGCCACTTTGCAGGAATGTCTGAGGGAGCTCCATCTGGCTAATCTCTAACCTCTGAACTTCCAGGTTAACCCTTCCTAGTCCAATAGTGCAACCAACTGGACACTGGTGCCTGACACACTGCCTTGGCAGATGAACATGAGGACCTGGGTCCTTCTGGTGCCAGTACTTACAGGACTGTGACTGTGCCCCAGACTTGGGATATCTGTGATTTGTATCTCTAAGTTAGTACACATCTTGTCCAGGCTGGTGCTTGTGGGAAAGCTGTCTGCCTCGCGTGGGCATTTGAGGTTTTGTGTGCACCACGAACCTGTCCTGTGCACACAGGTTCAGCCGCTGCTGTGTTGGCACACAGAAAGTCCTCTTTGCATGTTTTGAGCATGCATGCATTTGTGGGTGGCTGGGCTGTGTACACAGGTGTGCTTCCTCACAGCTCAGTGTCAGCTGAACCCACACCTGTGGCCCATAAGCTCTGTCCCTAAATGTCCCCCTGTTCTGGGTAGGCTGGGTGTGCTCACATGCAGCCCCTCACAGAAGAAGCTGGTGAGCTCATGCAGAGAAGCTGGGAGGCAGGCCAGGACTCTGCTCACCTGCACTTACCCCGACTCTACACCTGTGCTCTCAGACACTGTTTCCCTTTGCATGTCTCTTCCTACAACCCCATCTCTGGGTAGTCTCTTCCTGGGGTTACACCACATCTGGCGCTCAATAAATGGTTGATTGATTGATGAAGGCATGGATAAAAGGGGGCTTTAAGAGGCAGGCACTCCAGGATGGGTCAAGGCTGGCGCAGCAGGGTTGGGGGCAGAAGTGCCGGCGGCCGCCTCCGCACTCCCCCAGGACGTCTCGGGTCACAGTCTGCACCGCTGCCCGCGGGTTATTTATGACCCTCCTCCCCCTGCCGGCGGCGGCAGAGGCGGCTCCGGCCTCAGCCCAGCGGCGGAGGGCCCTGCGCGGGGGAACCCGGAGCAGCGACGGTGTGGCGCCCGGCGGAGGGCGGGCGGAGCCTCGCGGCTTGGAGGTGGAGCTTTGGCTTTTGCCGCCGGCATTCCCGCCGGTCCGGACCGCCTGGCTGGGATGATTCTAGAACCAAAACTCTCCTTTTTTCCTGCCTGAGAAGCACAGAGGAAGGTGAGGCCCAGTGCCCCAGACCAGGACGCAGGTGTACTTAAAGTGTGAGGTTAGGGGAGAGGAGCCCATCCTGGGGCAAGACACTCTGCTTCCCAGGACCACCCTGGGGTGGTCCCCCTCTGTGAAGGGGGTGGGGGGTGGGTCCTCCAGCTTTGGACCAATCAGGGTCTTTTCAGGAAGAAACCCTGGGAAGACTGGCATGGGGTTTGGTTTGATCCCCAGACCAGACAGAAACGCACAGATAGGTCCTCCTATCTTTTTAACACACGCTGGGCAAGAAGAACCCGCGGGGTGGGAGCGACCTTGTGGGTCTTCCCCAGTATGAGCCTCTGCTTTCCCAAGCCCTGGAGTGAGGGCCAGGAGGCTGAGGCCAGGACGGGTGGAGGTGGACGTGAGAAGCCCCAATCCCTGGCAGTAAAGTCAGGGCTGCGGCCAGGCAGTGGGCACACAGGGCAGGTTTCTCCAGGCGTGGCACACCCACCCACTGTCGTGATGGCGTTTATGAGGCAGACTGTGCCTTAGAGCAAGCCGGGGTGGTGTCCAGGCTGCAGGTGGGGTGAGGGGGCCAAGGGTGATGAAGAAAGGAGAGGTCAGCCACGCTCACACCTGGCCCCTCAGGCCCCAGCAGGTGACATATCAGTAGTAGTCCCAGTCGAAGGTGCAGGAGGGAGTTCGGGGCACCATTGCTGGTCTGAGCACAGCACCTCCCTCCCAGACCTCACTCCCCAGGGCAGCGTGGGCCCAGCTGGTGCCGTGGCTGTGGATGAGCCTGTGATGGAAGCACAGTGGACACAGTGGTCTGCTCCGAGCCCAGCTCATGCTGGTGTGTGCTGGGGAAGGGGATGGCGAGCTGTCCCTCACTCCCAGGCGCTGTGCAAACAGGCCTGTGGTCCATCTTAGGCTCCCAGGGATGTCCTGCAGAGTGTCTCAAGGGAGCAGGGCTGGGCTGCTGGGTGGGGATGTGGGACCACTTCTAGTGCCTCTAACACAACACACCAAAGACAAGCCTCTGACCAGCGCCAAGCTCCAGGGAAGTTGTTTCTCTTCCTGACACTCCAAGTCCATGCAGAATGGTGGGGGAGGTAGTGCTAACCAGAAGGCCACGGGCCAGGCTGACCTGCCCCCAGAACACCTAAGTGGGCATGGATTGGCAGGCTCCTCTTCCCCAGACTCTTTCCTAGTGGGGACAGAATGTAGTGGTGTGCACACTCATCTTGCCAGCTGTCCCCCGCACCTCCCCTCCGATTCAGTCACCTACTCCTGCCCCACACCAGGGCTGACACTGTCCTGAAAGTAGACGTCCTGAATCTAAAGCAGCTGTGTGTCATCAGGAGCTTCCTTGGATTCTCTGATTCGGGATCCTCATCTATAAAATGGGGATGATTAAAAACAAAAAACCCTCACGTGAACAACTGCACTACAGGAACTCACTATCTTTATGCACAGAACCCAAACTCTCCACAAACCACAACCTCACACCCTGCGCACGCAAGGAAGCACCCTCAAACACCCCTACCCAGAGCCACAGGCTCACACACTAGAGGGGCCAGGGAAGCTGGATCATACACTCTGGGAAAAGCCACCAACCAAGCTGCCCCACGTGGGGTCCCAAACTCAAGCCTGTGCCCCAACAGTGACATGGTGCCCCCTCTGCACTCTGACAGAGCGGGGGTGGCAGCCCTGTCCCGCCTCCCAAGCTCAGTCGACCGTCACGCACCCCCCGCTGGAGCTCGCGCCCGCCCGCCACGCCGGGGCTGTTTAAATGGGCCAAGTTGTGGCGGCGGCGGCGGCGGCGGCGGCGGGAGTCTCCCAAGTCCCCGCCGGGCGGGCGCGCGCCAGTGGACGCGGGTGCGCGGCCGGGCAGCAGAGCGGGGCGGGGCGGGGCGGGCGCTTGGGACCCCTGGGCAGGGCGGGGAGCGGCCCGGCGACTCCGCGACTCCTCACTGCCCGGCCCGGCGGGCTGCGGGACTGGCCCGGGGCGCGGGCTCCGGCGGACTCTCGACGCCCCGCGGAGCGCCAGCGCCCGGGAGCTGCGGCGCTGGGCGAGTCGGGCCGCGATCCACAGCAGCTCCCGAGCACCATGTCTCGGTCCGCGGAGACCCCGCCAGCAGGCCGGGGAGCAGGCGGGGGCGGGCCGGCGGGCGGCGCGGCGGCGGCGGCTCCGGGTGCCAGGGCGCAGTAGCGGGCGGGGTGGAAGCGCGGCCAGGCGCCTCCAGGGCCGGCGGAGACGCAACTCCAGCCAGGGCCAAAGTAAGTTGCGCCGGCGGCGGAGAGCCGGCTGCGGGGCCACCCGCGCGCCATGCCGGCAGTCAAGAAGGAGCTCCCGGGCCGCGAGGACCTGGCCCTGGCCCTGGCCACCTTCCCCCCGACCCTGGCCGCGCTGCCGCTGCCTCCGCTGCCCGGCTACTTGGCGCCGCTGCCCGCCGCGGCAGCCCTGCCCCCGGCCGCCTCGCTGCCCGCCTCTGCTGCAGGCTACGAAGCGCTGTTGGCTCCACCACTCCGGCCCCCGCGCGCCTACCTTAGCCTGCACGAGGCCACGCCGCACCTCCACCTGCCCCGGGACCCGCTAGCCCTCGAGCTCTTCTCGGCCGCCGCGGCCGCGGACTTCCAGCCGCTGCTGGACAACGGTGAGCCGTGCATCGAGGTGGAGTGCGGCGCCAATCGTGCGCTGCTCTACGTACGGAAACTCTGCCAGGGCAGCAAGGGCCCGTCCATCCGCCACCGCGGCGAGTGGCTCACGCCCAACGAGTTCCAGTTCGTCAGCGGCCGCGAGACGGCCAAGGACTGGAAGCGCAGCATCCGCCACAAAGGTGCGGCCGCCGTGGGGGCGCCAGCCGCCGTCCCTCTCTCCTTCCTACCCCGGACCCGCGGGTCCGAGCCCTTCGCTCTGCCACCGGGGAGACTCGGTCTCGGCCCAAAGGGGGCGCTGCAGCTCCAGAGCTGCTGCAGGGACCCACACACACCCCGCCCGCCCCGCACGGTTGCTTCGGTGGACACGCAGAGCGCCCTCGGCCTCCACTGTCCTCTCAGTTCGGACCACAGAGTGGTCCCGCTCGAGCTACGCCGGAGCGGCCGCTCCCTCAGCTCGGAAGGTCTTTGTGAAGCCCCTGGGCCTTCAGGCCCAGAGGAAGTTTACAGGAACTCGGGAGACGGGTTGGGAGGGAGGCCTTCCCGCCCCAGGCTCGGAGCCACCGGCTCCCGCTTGACTGGAGGGGTGCACGTGCGGCCGGGGTGCGACTGCACACTGGTGGGGGCTGCGCGGGCAGGTGGGGCCGCGGGGGTGGGGCGGAGCGGGGCGTGGGCGCGCGGAGCTGGCGCTGCCTGGCTGGTGACTCCAAAGGTGCGACAATTCACCCTTGGGGGCCAGAGCCGAGCCACCGGATAAGCGCGGCGACCGTCGGGCGTGGTGGGGGACTTGGAAAGTTTGGGATCCGGTAGCGCTCTGTTTAGGGGTTCAGGCTCCGCAGTGGCTGCCCCCTCCTGCTATAGGGACTGACGGCAGGCCTGGGTCGCGACTGCGCCGCTGCTCACCTATTCCTGAGCTCGACCTTCCACTGCCCTGCCATGGTCCGGGCGGAACTGGCTAGGAGAGGGTGGGGCAGGAGGAGGGGCGCCGGGGCGGAGAGGAGGCCGCCCTCCATGAGGGGAGGGCCTCGCCCAGGATGTGAGTTTCAGAGCCCAGCAGATCCCCGTTGTGTCAGCGAGGGTGGGGTGGGCAGCAGCCTCGGAAGTTGGACGACAGTGGGTTTGGAAGGTTGGTGTGCATTTCATACACCTTCCGGGAGCGGGGACGATTTTGCCCGTGACTGCGCCCTAGAGGCTCCACCTACGCCCTGACTGCCCCTCACCGGCTCTGCTCCACTCTCCCTGCAGGAAAAAGTCTGAAGACGCTTATGTCCAAGGGGATTCTGCAGGTGCACCCTCCGATCTGCGACTGCCCGGGCTGTCGAATCTCCTCACCTGTGGTAAGACATGGGAGATAAGCTGGGCTGGCGTGTCTGGACTCCCCTGTGAGTCTGGGATCTCTAAATTGGGAGTCCTAACCTCAGCCCTCTGGGCATGCTGGAGGGAGTCCTCCAGGGGCAGATGGGGCGAGAGGGGGTTGCTTTGTGCTCTCCCAGACAGTTCCTGGGAAGAGGTGGGAATCCTGGGGCACAGGAGCCTCTCCTGGTTTGGATGAAGGGTGGGTCCTGCTTGTTCTTTAGCAGCCTCCCTCCGTGGATATCTTGGAGCTGCTTATCAAGCCTTCCAGGTTCCAGGGTCTTCCCGTCTGGTATTGTAATTCACTGAGCCTGGGGACTCCCCGTCCCAGGTCATTGGGCCCAGCAGAGAGGGTGCTGCTTCTGGGGCAGGGCTCTTCTGAGGTGTAACAGTGTTAGCTGGCCTCCATGTGCATCCAGGTTGTGCCAAGGCTGGAGTCTGCGTGGCGTGTGTCTTAATGTTGAAGTGCTGCCCTGCGAGGGCCTGGACCTCTGAGTGTTCCTGACACAGAGCCTGGGTGGGGCACCTTTGCCTGTAGGTGTCCAGAGAGTGAGAACCCCACCCAGGGCAATCTGCAGCCTTTCCACTGGCCTGGGGAGTAGGTGTGACACCCCAGGCAGTGAAGAGTGGAGGGTGAGCTGAAAAGGAAATTGCCTCTAGAGAGGAAGCTCCCCTTGTGGGGAGCCCTTAGGGACATGGTCCCTGCAGTGGGATGCTATTCCTGGCCCCACCCAGCAGTCCCCTCTGGGAGCAAAGGGGTGGAGGTACCCAGTGGTCCTGAGAGGGCTCAAGCTGCCACTTTGGGTTTATTCCCTTGGTGTCCTGGCTTCCTCATGGGCCCTGCAGGATGCACCCTGAGCGGGTTGGGAAACCTTGGACATATGGGTGCTGGAAGGGGAAAGAGAGCCACAGGCCCAGCCCACACATGGTCTGCCACAGTCACATCCCAAGTCACCATACACACTTAAGTCTGCAGGAGCACAGGGCACCTGTACAAGAGCTCCCAGGCAGGTGTGCAGAAAAAGCCACCTGCTGGTTAAGAGACTGAGGTCCCTCTCCATTGTTGCACACCTTCAGACATCTGCAACTGGACAGGGTCCTCTGGGTGCCCACCCTGGGCTAGTCTGGGTTCTATTTTCTGTTTGGATGAGAGCGCCCCACAGCTCCCAACCTGCTACCCCTGAGCTCTGCCACAAGAGAAGGAAAGCCGGCGGCCTGAGCCCAACATCAGCCCTCACCTCAAGTGGCAATCTGCAGATCAGAGAGGGATGGGGCTGCTGCCCTTCTGGAGCTCCCTAGTACCTGCCCTGCATGAGGGACGCCTGAGACCTGGGCCTGCCTGCCTCTCCTGTGCCTCATTGCTCCCTTGGAGAGATCTCCACAGGTCCCCTTCTTTCTAGTCCCCACCTTTTGGTGCACTGAGGCTGCCTCCACCTACCCTTGTGGCCAGTTTCAAGGCGTGTGCACTTGATGGCCGCAGATACTCCAGGGTGGGATGTGCTGTGCATGTGACTGCCAGGACCCACTCTCACCGCTCCAGAAGAGGTCAGTTACTGGCTAGGAGGCAGCTTCTCAGATTTGTTGAGCACTGGGGAGCTAAGTCTCCAGTGTATATTTATGGGGAACATGTGTTCCCTGTCCTTGGGCAGGGTCAGGGTGACCATCTGTGTCCACAGCATGTTCCGCATATTACTCCCCCCAGGAGCCACCCCAGACGTATTCTTCAGGGGTGTTTTCAGGGCATATCAGGGACTGGCAGGTCCTGTGCCCAGCTCTGCATCATGGGACTGGGACTGGCATATAGCTGGGGCTCCTTCCCAGCTAGCCAGTCCTGGCCTCCTTCCAAGTAGCAGTCTTATAGCCTTTGTGTCCCCCTCTTCCCTTCCCACAGATGAGAGGCAGAGAGATATATTTCCTTTTTTTCTCAAGAGAGTATTTCAGGGACTGGGGTTGTAGCTCAGTGGCAGAGCACCTGCCTAGCATGTGTGAGGCACTGGGTTCGATTCTCGGCACCACATATATATAAATATAATAAAGACTCATCAACAACTAAAACAAATTTTTTAAAAAGAGAGTGTTTCACTTAAGGCAGAAAGGTGGCAGAAGAGAAGGGCAGGACTCCTGAGATCCTGGCACTGGGCTCTGGCAGGCTGGAGAAGGCAGAGCCTGCTGTAGACAGGCCAAGGACTGTTGAAAATGATCCCAAGCCTATGGATTGACAGAGGCCAGGGCATAGGTGGGCACTTGCCACCGCAGCCTCCCTGCGCTCTGGTACCACTGGACCCTGTCGTCCTGTGGGCTTGCACTGAGATCCCATTGGCCCAGTGACACCCCGTCCTTCTATTGCTGAGTCCATTTCACCCACCATGTTATAGAGGGAAACAGAGGGTCTCCTGGGCCGATGCCAGCAGATGTGTGAGGGCAGGTGTGGGGGATGCCATGGCTCCCAGAGCTGGGGGCAGGAGCACTGCCCAGACTGAGCGGGCAGCACCAGGCATGGAGATGATGTGGTGCTGAATCTGAAGAGAAGCATCCTCGCTGGGACAGGACTCCATGCAGCAGCCCACCTCAGGATCCTGGATGATCTGGGGCAGGGACCCTCCTTCACCCCTTCCAAACCAAGCTCGGGTGTGGTGAGCATCCCCCTTTCTGGCAATGGAGGACTGAACAGGAGAGGAAAGTAGACACTCTGAAAGCCCATGCTGCCTGTGAGGCAGCAGCCTCTTAACTAAGTAAGAAAGACCTCTGCGTCCTGGAAAGTAATCAGTGACCTGGGGCGGCAGGACCTGGAGCCAGGAAGTGCTGAGAAATGCCAGGGCTGGGGCCGCACACTCATTCACACTGCTCTGTGCAGGTGTGTGTGAGCTGGGAGCCCCAAGCTTGAGCATACACTTACAGGTGGTGGAGGGCGGGGGAGAAACACCCTGTCAGGGCCAAGGAACAAAGGGCCTGGGCTGGTCAGGACTCTTGGGAGGCCTGTGACTCCCAGGCCTGCAGTTTGCAAGGGACCAGCAAGCTCAGACTTCCCCTGAGCTGGGCTCTTCATGGTGCTAACAAAATAGGAAAGGGGCTGGGGCTGCAGCTCAGTGATGGCGTGTTGTGTGAGGCCCTGGGTTCCATCACCAGCACTGCAAAAGAAAAAAGGGACTTTGCTTGTTGATGTTGCTGTCAGTTTACGGGACTGACAGAGGAGATGGGATGTCAGGCAGACACACGTAGAGGGACCTGCTCCCTGACTGCACACCCACCAGGACCAGCCCCATGAGCCCTGCCCCAGACTGCACACACAATCCCAGAAGACTCTGGGGACCCAAGGAAGGAGCTGAGGGCAAGAGCTCAAGCATTCTCAGGGCTCCCTGCCGCACTGTGGGCACCCACACTCAGGCTGGGCGTGCAGCCTACACTCTCCTGTCCTCACAGGCTGCACTGCAGCAATGAGGCCCCTGTGCCTGGGAGGCTGAGGGTCTAGTCCAGCCTTAACTTCCTCCTCCTCCTTCCCAGAATCGGGGGCGGCTGGCAGACAAAAGGACAGTGGCCCTGCCTCCTGCACGTGCCCTGAAGAAGGAGCGGACCCCCAGCTTCTCTGCCAGTGATGGTGACAGTGACGGAGGTGGCCCAGCCTGTGGACAGCAGTCGGGCTTGAAGCAGGAGGATGATCCGCATGTCCGGATCATGAAGAGAAGGTACTTGCTCCAGAGCTGGGCCAGGAGGCTTAGGCTCCTGTGGAAGGGGGCACCAAGACCAGGGGTCTTCTGGGATGCTGCTGTAGGGTGGGGGTACAGGCAGGAGCAGTCTCCTCTCCTGGAGTGGCACCCTGGCACTCTGTCCTGCCTCAGCTGCGCCATGGTCACTTCTGGGTAGAGGCCGTCGAGCAGAGAGGCCCAGGGCAGCACCTGCCTAGGCTGACCCCTACAGCCTCCGAGAGGCTTGTCTCCTGACGTGGTCCTTGTCCTGCCAGAGCAGTTTAGCATCCAGGAGTTGGTGTCGGCAAGTGAGTAGTGGTGGGGCCACGGCGCCTGGTACAGCACAGGGCTGTTCAGCGTGCTCTTCCCAGCCATCTCTGGGAGGCCTGACCAGCTCTGGCCCCTGGGTTTGTTCAGTGGGAGCTGCCAGCAGGTCAAACTGGGCACGGGTGCCACTCTTACTCCCTGCCCTGGCTCCTGGCTAGTGGAACGTTAAGAGTCAGGCCCATACCACCCTGCTGTCCCAAGCTGGCGTTGGAGCCGCTGACCCTGTCTTCTCTCCTGGTAGAGTCCACACCCACTGGGACGTGAACATCTCCTTCCGAGAGACATCTTGCAGGTAGGAGCCTGGCTCGGGCAGGGGCAGCTGTTGCTGTTTCCCCTTGGTCCCACCCACCGTGCCTCCTTTCCCTGCCCGTGGTCTTTTGTCTTGTCCTCTGTCCCAGTCAGTGTGAGGCAGTGTGGGCCATGCATTTGCCAGGCTGGTTTTGATCTGTGTCCTTCTTACCTGGCTTGGAAGATAGGTGGCATGGTGCCCAGCTGAGATCAGGAGGCCCATCTTAGCCAAGTGCAGACTTGTGCCAGGCCTCAACAGCATGGCAGGGTTCTAGGCCGCCTACCCCTTGAGCCAAAGCACTCTCTGCCCCCCACCACTGGACTGTCCATTGGAGCCCAACAGCTCTAAGATGAAGCAGTAATTTTCACCTCTCACCCTCCTAGATACCCACCAGGGGGTGAGGATGGCAATGTATTAGCAGGTTCTTGAAGGATGCATAGGAGTTCACTGGGGAAAGGCAGTCTGCAGAGCTGAGGAGGCATGAAGGACTGGATGGGAGGGAGGAGAATGTGAACTTGGCAGGTCTGGCTCAGTGGGATGCTAACAGGTCTGGGCCTTGGAGGCTGGACCAGTTGGGCCTTGTCCTCCAGGCAGAGCAGGCCACAGAAAGTTCTTGAGCAGGAAGTGACCAGGTATGTATTTTGGAAAGATCCTTCTGGGGCCCCTGGCAGGTTGTGGTTTGCTCACATGGATTTGCATTATGGAAGCAGGCTAGAGGCCGTGAATCCAAAACATAGAGGATGAAAAAGAAGCCCCTGAGGAGGAGGTTAGGTGTCAGGGACCCAGTTCCTGCTCCCAAGGGGCACGGGCTGGTTTCTGGTTAGTGGGGTCAAGTCTTTCCCTGTGGCTTCCAGGGGAGCATCACAGGAAGGGCCTAACAGGGGAGCAGTGGGCACTTGGGGCAAGGCCAGCCTGCTGTGGCCCCAGCTGTGTGGGTACTTGCCCTCCCTGGCCCAGCTGCAAGAAAGCAGCTTGTTCTGGATCCCTGCCAGGGGTGTCATTATTTATGTCTTCGAGAACGTCTGGATCCTGGAGCCGAATTACAATAAAAACATCTTTAAACTTATTTCCACCTCATTTTGGAGTTGCCAGCTCAACTGATCATTTTTATGAACCGTCATGAACATTGATGACATTTTATGAGCCTTTTACTCTGGATGCTACAGGATAAATTTGCTAGCAAGGCCTGCAGGGAAACCCAGTGGCTGTGCCTCCCCGCCAGGACCAGCACCTCCTTGGGGTCCACCTGGCCTTGAGGTGTGGGGAGGCCCCAGGGGTCCCGTGCTGGGTTCTCACTGGCACTGGCCGCTGCAGCCTGGGCTGCCCCTGGGAGGAAGCCAAGCCTGCGTTAGTAGAGACCCTGGTCCCACAGAGCATCCAGAAGGGGCAAGGGTGACTTTTGGATTTCACCAAAGGGAAGGTTACAGTTCTGGGGAAGACTACACAGCACACCCTGGAGGACTAACAGCCCACCAGATCCTGTCTGCTAATAGCCCCCAGCACCTGGACAAGGAGGGCGGTGGACAGCCAGGACCAGCTGCCTCACACTGCACCATTGACTGTCTTTGTCCCATCCCAAGTGTCCATGCATCCCCTCCCGTCCGTCACTCTTCACGTGTCTGCCTCTTGCATCTGTCTCTCTGTGCACTCCTCTCCATCCCTCTGACCGGTCCTGCTGGGGACGCCGACTGCTAGCTGCAAGCAGAGGCCCAGGGCCCCCTCTGCCCTGTGATGGCCCAGCAGCGCTGCTTGCAGAAGGGCCTTCTAGGTCCCTGACCTTCTAGGGCCCCCAGGTGGCGAGGGCTGCATGAGAGGGCTGGGGTGGGGAAGCACTCGGGGGAGTCAGGTCTCGCCCTTCCTCCTGGCCTTCTCACAACCCTCCCTGCAGCCTTCCTGACCCTGCCCTAGTCAGCCTCCTGAGGCCTCCCGGGCTCTGCCTGTGTGCAGTGGCCTTGTGCTGTGAAGACAGGTGCAGGGCTCTGAACTCTCCAGACTGGGTGTGAGTTTCTTTGCATTTTTTACAGGAACGCAGGATAATTTGTTCAGTGAGTGACTGAGTGACCACAATAGGTTTTCAGAACTGGCCCATCTTGGGACCTGAGGATGAACCCACAAGGCAGGGACTGAGGTGTGGAGTGCAAGGTCAGGTCCTGTCTCTTGCTGAGGGTTGTCCCCAGAGCCTGAGTGACCCCTGAGTGTGACAGAGCTGATAGCTGTCACTGAGGCTGGTCCCAGATGCAGGTGCTGCTGAGGGCCCAGGCGAGGGCTCACAGGAAGTTACTGGCTCACCTCTCTAGTCCCTGGAAGCAGGAGGCGTCCAGTGCATGGGGAGAAGCTCCGTGGCAGCCGCAGCCCTGTGCCAGGCTGGCCCACGCCCCTTCCCGGTGCTGAGGACAGCAGTTCTGTCCAACACCCCACATCAGTGAGGATGATGGGGGATGAGCCTCATGCAATTAATCCCATAAAGTACTTACTCCCCCACCTGCCTCCCGCCTTCATGGGGGTGGGGAAGAACTCGCATCTGGGTCTCTTAGGGGCTCTGGGGCCGCTCCGGGGTATCTGATGCTGAAACTGATCTTCTTAGGGCCTGGCCCTGGATTAGCCTGGCTCCTGCCAGCACAGGCTGGGGGGCTGGGGGCTATTTAATGAGGTTCAGGGTCGGTTCCCAGGTCACTGTGAGGAGGCTCTGCTAGTGTCAGCGCTGCTGAAGAGGCTGCTCCACCACAGGTGGGCTGGGAGGGCGTGCTGGGGTGCTGGGCATCCCTGCCCTGCTCTGTCCTGGCCTTGGCTTCCTGTCCCCTCCTCTGTTGAAGATGGGGTTGCTCATAGAACCCCAGGGGTGCTCCACTTTCTCCTCCCTTTTCTCTCTGGGGCTCTGGGTGAGGGCTCAGCAGGAAGGAGAACAGACAAAGAATCACATGCAGGGTTATCCCAAGGCCAGGCCTGAGTGCGCCCTGGGGATGGCAGGTGTCCTGAGCCATCCCGGTGCCGCAGGCACCAGGCCAGAGCATGCGTCTTTTCACCTACAGGACTTTGGTCTGAACCTTGGTTTCCTTATTTGAAGAAATGAGGACCCCAGGAGGGTGGTTGCAAGTTTTAACCAAAGTGGCACGTGCCAGGTTCTTGCTTCAGAGCTGGCAGCACATGGGTGACAGTGTGTCCTCTCTGTGCCTGTCCTGTGAGACAGCAGGTGGTCCGCCCTCCGAGGCAGGGAGCAGAGCACAGCACTGTTCCTCTGGAGAGAGGAAGGCGGGAAGGGCTGCTCCGGCTCTGCACAGAAGCTGGGTGCTGCAGTGGGGTCCAAGTGCCACGTCTGCTTCCTCTTGGCCTGACTGGTAGTTGTGCACCGGTGTGGCCTCACAAGCCCACAGAGGTGCGCACACACATCACCACACTGGGTGCACAGTGTCCCCAGCTCCAGGCACCCTGTGCCGAGCTCATCAGGCCACACTCTGCCCAGGCTCATGGCTCCGTGTGGCTGCTCACGACCCGTCCCCTGTCTCGCTCTGCTGCAGCCAGGACAGCGACCTTCCCACACTCATATCCAGTGTGCACCGAAGCCGCCACCTCGTTATGCCCGAGCACCAGAGCCGCTGTGAGTTCCAGAGAGGCAGCGTGGAGGTTGGCTTGGGACCCACAGGTGAGGAGGCCCAGGGGTCCTGAGGGCCAGGATGGGGCTTCCAGGGCCACAGTAGCTCTGCCTGGGGACAGCTACCCTCCCTGTGTCTCTGCTCAGCAGCTCTGGAAGCCTTGGCAGGCAGCCAGGGAGGCCAGCAGAGGAGGTGGGAGGTGTGAGGCTGGCTGTCCCCTGGGGCTCCATGTGATGGTAATTGTGTTAATCCCAGCCAGTCGGGCAGACAGGCGTCAGAGGGCGGCTCCAGTGTGGCTGCTGCTGGGGTGGGTTTGGAGTGTCCAAGGCGGGCCACCCCCTCCTCATAGGGCAGGCACAGGCAAAGTCCTTCCAGGGCTCAGAAACAATGCCCACCCCCCACTAAGCCCACAGGGCATGTTGGCCTAGTCCTGCTTCTCAGGGGTCCTGGGAGGGAAAGGGCCCATCCCTTGCAGCCTGGATCTCTGCAGGTGGGGCAAGAGGGTGCTGGCCCAGGAGCTTTCAGGGCCACCAAGGAGAGGTGGTTCCTAGAGGCAATAGGAGCTCAGAGGGAGGGGGCAGCTTGGGGACCAAGACAGTCCCCTAAGAAGCAGGCCCCAGGGGTTGCAGGACGCCACTGCTGCGCAGGCATAACTGGGCCTCAGGGGACTTGTCACGTGGACTCTGGACACAGCTGTTTCTGACAGTGGCTGCAGCACTCGGAAAGCAGAGTGGGCATCGCCCACCACCCTGGGCACCCCACAGAGCCCCCATGTGCCTGGAAAGCCCTTGTGGATGGGGGGGTGCTTCTGGAGCTGCTTGCCGGTGGCTGAGCATGCGGCTGATAAAATCTAATTGCCCCATCGATCGGGCGAAGCCAAGGGAGCCCCTCAATGATTGAGATGTTCTGAGGCAGCAGGCCCTCCCCTGCCTATGCACAGACCTCCTCAGGTACACAGACCTGCATGTGCCCTGTGTGTCCCCTGTGGGGCTTGCGCACCCTGCAGGTGCCCCTTCTCACTCTACACTGAGTGCAGGTCGCATGCTGTGCAGGGCTGCCAAGGTCTGCACCTCCCTGCGGGTTTCCTCTTGGCAGGCCCATGCAGGGGTCTTTACCTGTCACCACCTCTTCTTACTTCCTGTGGCTGGGGAGACACCCCCTTGGGCCACACCCCCTTGGACCCCTGGGCAGGAAGGATGGGGGGGGGGCTCAGTGTGGGTCTTGTGACTTTGTGGTCTGTCCCTGGTGCCTGTGTCTGCCTCCTGTCACTGTCTGCACCAGGTGCGTCTCCCAAAGGCAGCCACCAGGCTGGGTCTCACTCTGGGGTACTCCCACTCTGGTACTGCCTCCCCCAAGCTGTAACTCAAGCTTCCCTGGAGCAGAGAAGCCCAGCAAGGAAGGGAAGTTGCCGCCACTGAAGGGGAACAGACTGCAGAGGTTACCTTGCTGACCCCTGAGCATGTGCAGGGAGCAGGAGGTGGGCAGCAGGTGTGCAGAGAGGCTGGGCCCTGCAGGACCCACTCCCTGCCTGATGTGGTCAGGGTTCCCTCCTGCTTGCTGGGCTCTGACACGCAGCTTGTGACACCCAAGTGCACCTGAGTGCCCTCCATCTGTTCTGCCGGGGTCTGTCTGCCCTGACCCCTCATGCAAGCAGTGGGGACTGTCCCTGCTCTTTGGGGCTGGGCCTGGGGCCAGCCAGCCAGACCAGTGGCAGTGAGGTGGCTGAGATCAATAAGTTATTAGCACCATTCTGTCAGCTGTAATGTGGAGATTGATCGGTGCTCTTGCTGCGGCCGCACTTCCCTAGCCTGATAAAAATGACAGATTAAAGGAATAAGGAAAAGGAATTAGGCTCCTGAGCTGACAGCGGGGCTTCCGGGGGGCACAGGCTTGTGAGCCCCACGTACCAAGTGTCGTGGAAGGCTTGAGTTACACAGGAGCAGCCCCTCATCCCACCCACCCTGGGCCTTGTGAAGAGGAAGAGGGGCCAGAGGTAGCAGGGTCTGGCCTGCAGGCCAAGATGACAACATGGTGTCGGCAGAGCCCCTTGATGTCAGGGGCTCAGGAGGAAGCTGGGCGTCAGGGGTGCCCGGACAGGTTTGGAGATGGGTCTATAGATGTGTGTGGCTTTTGATGTGGAGGTGTGACCTATAAGGCTCTAGAGGGGACAGCAGAGGAGTAGGCAGGCCAGAAGCAAGGCACATAGGGCCTGTGCAGGGCAGGTGAGCTGTCCAGGGGTGACCTCTGGAGCACAGAGCCCGGCTGGGCAGGTATGTGCAGTAGAGAAGAGGGTGTTCGCTTCTGGTGCAGGGTCCAGGAGAGGCCAGGAGTGGAGAGGCCTCACTGAGCACAGCGGGATTGGGGTGTGAGGCGTGCCTTCCCGACTGTCCTCTCCAGCACCTGCACAACCCACCCCAGCCGTGACTCACAAGAAGGTGGTTCTCTTCTCCAGGAGAAGCTGAGGAGGGCTCATTAGTGCACATGGGAGTGGACTGGCTGGTCAGGGGCAGCAAGAGGCCTGTGGGGATGCACCCAACGCTTCTTTTCAAATGCAGCCTGGCCCAGGGTCAGGGCTGCCCTGTTTCCTTGCCTTTCTCCATACCTGTCATGATGTCCTCTGGCCAGCTGGGCTCACCAGGTGGAGGCCTGGGACCTGGGACTGGCAAGGCCTTGCCCACCAGAACCAAGGGTGCTCCTGAGTGGTGGGGAGTGGGGCTCACCAGGCTGAGCTGGGGTGGGGGGTCCTCCCCACCTGCCTTCCCTTCATCCTCTCCAGTCCCTGATCCGGGGTGTGGCTCACTCCACCCTCCACAGGTGACTTGCTGGGCAAGAGGCTGGGCTGTTCCCCGCACATCACCAGTGACTGCTCTTCAGAGAAGAAGGCCCGAGGCGAGTCCCCTCAAGGTGGGAGCCCAACCCAGGGAAGAGGGAAG
The DNA here is from genome assembly GCA_028644305.1 of Xerus rutilus. Taxonomy (NCBI): domain Eukaryota; kingdom Metazoa; phylum Chordata; class Mammalia; order Rodentia; family Sciuridae; genus Xerus; species Xerus rutilus. Next base: position 104,978 of record CM053400.1, read on the forward strand.
CGGTAACCAAGTGCTTGGAAGTGTCCTTAGACCTCCCAAGAGGGGCAGGTGTGTGATAGCCAAGTGCACAGAGAAGGGACTTGGGCTTTACAGCAGGGGCAGAGGGCCCAGGCGTGGAGGGCCCTAGGCTTAGGGTGAGGGGTGCCTTCCCGACTTGCCTCTCCCCCTTGGCAGCATGTCAAGGAAAATCCCCCCACCATGTGCTCCCCAATGCAGAGACTCTGCTGCTGCCAGAACTGGGACCCGGCATGGCACCCGAGGACCACTACCGCCGGCTAGTTTCCGCACTCAGTGAGACTGGCAGCTTCGAGGACCCACAGCGTCTCTACCACCTGGGCCTCCCCAGCCATGGTATGTGCCCTCCCTACCTGTGTGCGCCCCTCAGTCCCCTCTCCACCCCAGAAGAGGGTGTTGGCTGCTGACATCAAGACCAGGACTGCAGCCGGGCGCGGTGGCTCACGCCTGTAATCCCAGCACTGTGGGAGGCTGAGACAGGAGGATCGCAAGTTCAAAGCCAGCCTCAGCAATGGCGAGGTGCTAAGCAGCTCAGTGAGACCCTGTCTCTACATAAAAAACACAAAATAGGGCTGGGATGTGGCTCAGTGGTCGAGTGCCCCTGAGTTCAGTCCCTGGTGCCAAAAAAAAAAAAAAAGACCAGGACTGGATCGATCTGTGGCCCCAAGCCCCTTGTGGGTAGGCAATGAGGCCTGGCTGCCCCAGGTCCTGTTCCAAGTCTCCACGGTTCATGTTCTCAGGATCCCCACGAGGCTCACACAGCTTACTCAGGGGCAAGCGAGCCCAGGTGAGAGGAGGACGTGGGAGCTTGAGTAGGTCTACCTGCCTACCTGCCCCCTGTCCAGGAGACCTTGTGGTCTGTGCCCCACTCTGATTCCCATAGCAGTTGGTGCACAAATTTAAGTTGGTAGACGCTGACCTATGGTCACACTGAAATAGTGCCAGATCCTCATCCTGCATAGGAGGCAGGCACAGGGCAGGCATCCCAGAAAGACAAGACTGGGTGGCAGCTGCCTTTGGCCACCATGGCCTCCTGGATGCCCAGAGAGGCCCAGCTGGAGGCTGGGATGCTGCAGCTCTTACCCCTCTCCACCGAGTGCGTCTGCTCTGTCCTTTGTGGTCACACCCCAGTGAGCAGTCGGACACCTCTCCAGCTGCACTCTGGCCTCACAGGCTAGGCTCCTGCTCTAGGTGAACTTGGCTCTTCTGATAGGAGGTGGGTGGGGTGCCGTGAGGGGGCAGGATTTCCTCTCCTTACACAAGGCACCGTCCCCCAGGGCGGCTTAGCCACCAAGAGTCTGAATAATTCACCAAATGTTAATAATTTAAAAATCTTCCCTTTTAATTGCTTTCCCTGCCCTGCCTGGGGCCGGCTCTGCTGGCCTGTGTGGGGGAGGGAGCGCGGCCGCGGCCGCCAGGGAGCTGCTGTCAATCACCGTGCGCCGCCCAGCCGAGCCGCCGACTGCAAATAGCTGCGGCCGCAGGCGGGGGGGGGGCGCGGGCCCCGCTGGGATCGACGCGGGCGGCCGCGCCGGCTGGGCTCTGCGGGCTGGCACCCAGCCCGGGGCAGACCCACCTCCGCTTTTCGGGTAATTAATTTATAAACAGAGGCGGCGGCAGAGCGGCAAAGCTACGCGAGGGGGGTTGCGGGGACTCGAGGCCCGGCCCTGGGCAGAGAGGGGAGCACAGCGTGTCAACCCACTGCTCTTAGCGGCGCCCATTGATTGTGGCCGGTGTGCCCGCAAGGACGCGTGTGCATGGGCCTGGCGTGGTCTTGCTGGACGTTGACCATACGCAACCACCGCTGGATGACGGATGTGGACGGACGTTGGTGTGTGCTGGTGTGGACATGTGGACATGTGTATCGGGATCTGCTTCCTGCCTCCCATCTAGGAGGCCGTCACCTGGTGGAGTCTGGAGACCCACTCCTAGCCTTGCCACAGTGATCTGCAGGAACTGGTCTATGCTCCCACTCTTGGGCCTGTGCACATCCCGTCCCCTCACGGCTCTAGCCCTGGGCTCCTTGGCCCTTCCCTCCCACCTCATGTTCCTTCCCGGCAGCATCTCGCAGGTCCTCTTGCAACCTGTCTCCCCTGTCCTAGGGCTGGCTGCTGCTCCTTCCCCAGTGACCATCAAAGCTGACACACAGCAGGAATGGTGTGGAAGCGGGCCCCTGGCTCCCCTTCTGGGCTCCCCTGGGCCAGTGTCCTGTACTCACTAGGATGCGGGGTAAAGTCCAGGGAACGCTGGGCTCAGGGCCGCTGCTGTTGCCCATCCCCCACCCCCAGATCTCCTGAGGGTCCGGCAGGAGGTCGCAGCTGCAGCTTTGAGGAGTCCCAGTGGCCTGGAAGTTCACCTGCCCTCATCCGCAGCAGGCCAGCGCCGGAAGCATGGCCTGGCTCAGCACCGGGAGAGCGCCGCCGCCGCCGCCTCCCCGTCCTTTTCGGAGAGGTACTGGGGCTTGATACCTGCCTTCTGCGGGCCCACAGCCTGCACTTCCACTCACTCGCCTCTCCCCATTGGCAGTGTGTACGGGGTGCCAACAACCCTGGGCAGGGCCATGAAGGCTCACTCTGGTTTCTTTGTCGAGCATAATCCTGGGGCAGTGCCCGAGGAGCGGGCTGGGGCGCAGAAGGCAGAGAGTGGCTGGAGGTCGGGAGGGGTCAGCCAGAGAACTGACCACAGCTTTCCCTGTCCAGACGCTGCAGCCGTCTGCGCAGACGGCCTCCGGGGCGGGGCGGGCGGTGGGGACCTGTGGAGGCCAAGGAGGCGCCCCGGGGTGGGGCCCCGCAGCGGGCCGGTCTCCTGCCGGGCGCCCCCCAGCCCCCCGCCCCTGCGCCAGGCCGCTGAGCACGGCGTCTGCAGCTGCCGCCGCCTCCGGATTGCGGCTAATTACGCCTCGTGCCCCCGGCAGCGCGGGCCCGCTGCGGGGGGGTGGGGGAGAGGGCCGCGCGGTAATTACCGCTGCAGTCGCCACGGCCCGCCGGGTCAGCGCCTCCGCCGAGATTAATTGGCGCCGCCGGCGGGGGCGGGAGCGGGGGCAGCGCTCGACCCGGAGCAGTAACGAGCGGTGCATCGACCGCCCGCGGGGCCAGCAATTAGCTGCGACGGCGAGGGGTAGCGCTGGGAGGTGGTTACGGGAATCTGGGACGCGGAGGGGGCCGGGTGTGCCGCGTGCGCCACTCAGTCCTGCCTTTTGCAGGGAGCTGTCGCAGCCGCCCCCCTTGCTGTCGCCCCAGAATGCCCCCCACATCGCCCTGGGCCCCCATCTCAGGCCCCCCTTTCTGGGGGTGCCACCGGCTCTGTGCCAGACTCCAGGTAAGGAATAGGCTGGTGTGCACGCTCCCTGAAACCGGTCCTGCAGGGACCCGTGTTAATGCCGACGACAGACCAAGGTGGTGCAGAGGGCCAGTTTAGACGTACAGCACCCCTTGACCACCTGGCAATGGTCTGTCCCCTTTCCCCAGGTTACAGCTTCCTGCCCCCCGCCCAGGCGGAGATGTTTGCCCGGCAGCAGGAGCTCTTGCGTAAGCAGAGCTTGGCCCGGTAGGTGCCGCCAAATCCGGGCAGGGAAGTGGGTGGCACGAGCACCCAGGCTGACCCTGCTCTCTGCCCTCCTGGCCCAGGCTGGAGATGTCTGCGGAGCTGCTTCGCCAGAAGGAGCTGGAAAGTGCACACCGGCCACAGCTGCTGGCGCCTGAAGCGGCCCTGCGTGCCCCCGATGGCGCGGAGGAGCTGCAGCGGCGTGGGGCCATGCTGGTGCTCAAACACAGCTCCGCACCGCTGCTGGCCCTGCCCCCGCAGGGTGCCTCGGGTCCAGAGCCTCCTACCTCGCCCCGGGAGCCTGCCCGCAGGGCACCCCGGAAGGGGGGCCCTACTTCTGCCTCAGCCCGGTCCAGCGAATCCAAGGAGACCACAGCATCCGGGCCCTGGGCTCAAGATATCTCAGAAGAGCCCCCCAAGGACTCAGACGGAGAGGACCTGGAGATAGCACCAACAGGGGGCAGGGGCTCCACCCTAGGCCAAGCCCCAGCTGGAGGGACCAGCCCTGAGGGAAAGGGGCTTCTCTCAGGGTCCACCCTGCCCCCTCCACTGCCCTTGGGCTTCCCCTATGCAGTCAGCCCCTACTTCCACACAGGTGCGTGTGGAGACCCAGGAGGTCTTGCAGGGGGAGGGGGTGTGGGGCTGCCATGGGCAGAAAAATCTGTCATGGATTGCGTGTCTAAACAATTAAGGCAAGCAAAGGTCAACCGACGGGGTGGGGATGGGTGTGGGGGGAACAGGGCCCTAGTAACACCCACCCACACCTAGGCACCATGGGGGGACTCTACGCTGATGGGGAGGCAGCCACATCCCCTGAGGACGTCAGCAAGTGGACGGTGGATGACGTCTGCAGCTTCATTGGAGGCCTGTCTGGCTGTGGGGAGTACGCTCGGGTGAGGCAGGGCTGTCCTGGGCACAGTGGGCCTGTCACTTGCTCTCCTCTCCCTTCCCCATACCCCTCAACCCCATCCCCACCTGCTCCTGCCTCATGCTGGCCCCTGCCCAAAGCAAAGGGGATTCTTTCATTTGACCATTTCCCTGGCAAGCTACACTGCTGCTTGCTCTCCATGGCTGCTCTCTGGGCCTTTGTTGGGCAAGACTGGTAGGCCTGACCCTGCCCCTGCTCCTGCTCTAGGTGTTCAGAGAACAAGGGATTGACGGAGAGACCTTGCCTCTGCTGACTGAGGAGCACCTGCTGACCACTATGGGGCTAAAGCTGGGGCCTGCCCTCAAGATCCGGGCCCAGGTAAGTATGGACGGAGCTCCAGACAGTGGGCGGAGGGCATAAAGGCTCTGAGACCACCCAATGGAGCCAGGCACAGTGGTACATGCCTGTAATCCCAGCACTTTGGGAGGCTGAGACAGGAAAACCATGAGTTCAAAGCCAGCCTCAGCAATGGCAAGGAGCTAAGCAACTCAGTGAGACCCTGTCTCTACATAAAACACAAAATAGGGCTGGGGATGTGGCTCAGTGGTCGAGTGCCCCTCCCCCAAAAAGACCACCCAGTACCCCTGGCAGGCACCCATCTAGGCTTTTCTTTATAGGTGGCCAAGCGCCTGGGCCGAGTTTTCTACATGGCCAGTTTCCCTGTGGCTCTGCCGCTGCAACCGCCAACACTGAGGGCTCCTGAGCAAGAGCTTACCTCCAGAGAACAGCCCCTGTCTCCAGCAACAGCCACTCCCCCCTATGGGGGGGGGCATCCACCCACTAGCCAAGCCTCACCCAAGCCGGAGAATGGAACGGCAATACTCCCAGGGGCCCCAGATGCCACCCAGTCTCTGTGCTGAGCTGGCCAGCAGGCTGTCCACAGCACCAGCACAGGAGGCAGTGGCCCTTCCCCCACAGTTTTCTCCCTTTTGGTTTTGGATGCAAAAACATCAAGAATTTTTAAAAGGAAAAAATATGACTTAAGAGAACTGAGTTTTCAAAGACTTTCTGGGGTGACTGCAGAGGTCCACAGACAAACCAAAGACAAAAGAGTAGCAGAAACTGGGGAACCACCTCTCTGGAGTGGGCTGCTGTGACCTGGCAGCAGGACCAGCCTCCTGCTGGCTCCTGTTGCCCAGATCAGCAAAGCTCTTGGTACGTCTGGTCTGTCGTGCTTTAACAATAAAGCCCTGTCCACTGTCTACTGCCCTCCTGCTGCACAGACACTGGCCTCGGGGCCTTTGGGGCACTGCGGGAGACCCTTAGTCCTCCTCCGAGAGTTGCAGATCCTCCAGCTCGTCCTGGGGCCCCTGGGCCAGCTGCCACAGCTCACCAGGGTCCAGCCCCGCCTCTGTGTCTGGGCCTCCATCTGTAGGGAGAGACCAGGCTACATAAATTCTGCTTATCGGGAGGAAGCTAGTCTTGGAGGTTAATCATCACTAATTAATCACGGCACTAATTAATTTATCGGTGCACTGTAGCTGGCTGCCAGAGCCCGTGAGAACAGAGCAGCTGGCTGGGCACCCCAGGGAGGAGAAGGCTGGGCTTGGGGCTGCCCTCCCAGGGCTCCACTGCCACATGGGATTAAGGGCCAGGCTCCTTGCCCCAAGAACCACTCACCTGAGCTGCTGCTGTCCTCCTCATCCTGCTGGTCATCCTCATCATCTCCTTCCACTTCCAGCCCCTGCCGAGTTCTCAGGGACCCAGGTGTCCCTGGGAACCAAGAAGCGTCCATGTATGAGCCCCCACCCAGGTCCCACCAGCAGAGGCCCGGCATGGGTGGCTAGGCAGGAGGGTGAGCCAAGAGCAAGAGACCAACCTTCTTCCCTCCACTTGCAGGTCGAAGATCAAGCAGAAAGGTCAGGAGTGGGGAGGTTAGCAATCAACACAGAAAACACTGAGGGGGACCCTCCAGCTGCGAGGTGCAGGGCCATCCACAACCTCCTCATCCCCAGGAGCACATGCTGCAGCAGGTGCAGCCCCCACCTCTCTCAGAAAAGTCTGTGGCCTCCTCATCCTCAGTACTGTCCAGGTCAAAGAGGTCTTTAAATTCCTTCCTGTCCTCTATCTTCCTGCTCTCTATCTTCCGCCGTTTGACCTCTGGGAAGTTCAGATCTTCTAGCTGGAATAACCAGAACCAGAGGAGCAGGTGGGCATGGGCAGGGGGTTCAGAGACCAGCCTAGCCCCTTCTGCCTCACCCTCCAACCCAGGACCCACCACCACACGTGGGTCAGGGAACTGCAGGACAGTGGCCACCAGCTTCTCCTAGCTGCCACCCCGCCCTCCCTGCTCCCTCTTGCAGCCTCTGCAGCCTTCACGAGCACCCCACTTGGCAACCTTCCTGCTCCCACACCTGTAGCCATCCCTCCCAGGACAGTCGGCACCCTGGTGGCATGCTACTCCAAGAAGCTGCCCCCCCAAGTCACCCCATCTCACGGCCAGGGCCATGCCCAGGGTCAAAGGCTAAAGCCCTTCTTGCCCCTTCCACCTGCGTTCCTGCAGTCTACAGGCTGGCCTGTGTGAGAGGACGTGCAGCCACTCCATTCCCCTAAGGCCCTGCCCTTGGGAGACACCTGGCTGCGATACCTCCTGACACCCCCTAGGGTCACTGCCTCCTCACACAGTCGTAGTCCACCCCCCACCACTACCACCAAAGTCATCCCCATCAAATCTCTGCCTGGTCTGAGCAGTCATGCCAATGTGCAAGATCTGAATCTAGCTGATCCACCCACCACCTCAGCCCCCAGCCATACCCGCTCTTTGCCACTGATCTCCAGTTGGATCTCACGGTCCCTCAGCTTCCGCCAGTGGCTATAGTACCTGGTGAGTGGGGTCCCCTCTTCTCGGGCCTGCTTCTCCCAAGCATCCTAAGGGTGGGGCAGTTCAGAGTCATGTCCCACTGTGGGCAAACCTCAAACCCCAGCCATTCCCTGGCTAGTGCCCTCAGGTAGCACCACCCCCAGCCCAGATACCAGTTCCCAACTGACCACTGCAAGCCGGTCAGAGACACCAAAGGAGACCCTCTGGCGGCGACTACAGATGTACTCTGCATTCTCCTGCACCTTCTCCAACAGCTGGCGCATCTGCCGGCAGTAGTTGGCCACCTTGCACTCCCGAAGGAAGGACTTGAGCTGCAGAAGGGAGGGGGGCTCAACCCAGCAAGCAGACAGGCTTCCCTGCATCCCAAAGGCAGCCCAGGGCCTGTCAAAACCACATGGCAACTCCAGGGAGGCCCAGAGCCCAAGTGCACACAAGTGGGCAGCGGGCCACAGATGGAATCAGGCTGCTCTCCGGGCCAAACTCTGCACTCTGCCCAACTCTGTAACTAAAGCCCCTCTGGTAACAGCTGTACTCATTCCCTCACATGCACATGTGCCTCTGTGGCCGCCTTTACGCTGTGGCCAAAGACCAGTAACCAGACTGCTGAGAAACCATATTACCATAAAGCCAAGGACGCTTACTGATCCCTACTCTAGACCCCCATCCCTGAAACCTTTGAGTCCAGCAGCAGAAGCATCCTGACTGCCAGGCATCACTACCTGGGACAGAGACCACTGTCACATGCCAAAGGACAGGTGACTGTGCACGTGTGACTGCAGCCTTGCACACACACAGCCTGTCTGGATGGCCCTAGATGCAGCTCAGGTGTGAGCAGCAGCAGTAGCCCTCCCAGCGGAGAGGTATAGGCCTCAGACAGGGAACAGGGGGTAGAGAGCAGACTCATGGGAGAGGCAGAGAGGAACTCCCAGCCCCAAGACCAATAGAAAACCAGCCAGGGACCAGCCTATCCCAGGTGAGGACTTCTGCAGGTGGCTCATCTGGTCTCTGGAAGGCTCGGACAGCCTTGCAAGGGGCCAACATGCTGCTTGGATCCCTGGTGAGCCATCCAGACCTGTCCCAACCTCCTGAGTGACTGATACGCTCCCACACCCCCATGGCCAGCCCCACACTGTGGCCCAGGGGATCCAGCTACTAGCCCCGCGAAGCTGGAACAAGGACACCTCCTTGCAGTCCCTGCGTACAAGGGGAGCTGAACTCATTAGAAGACAATCCAAGTCAACCATAAAGCAAGTCCCTGGGAGATTTGGGGAGGCAGCCAGCCATTGGGTACAAACCTGCAAGACAGCGGGCAGTGCCAACTCAGGGAAGGCAACACTGTGGGCGTGGCCCTGCAGGTACTCCAGGGTGAGGTCATACAGCTGCTCCACTAGGCCATCCTGAGGCAGCAGGGAAGGACCAAACTCATCAGAGGATGGGACCCAGGTGCTCAGGGTCCTCCAACTCAAGCTGATAGGTCTGTTCCAGATCCAGGGTAGGGGCCACAAGGAAGTGCTCACAGCCTCTCAGCCACACTCAGGCTTATGGGGGCTGGAACTATGGATCCCCTGGTCCCTAACCCAGGGAACCATGAAAGTCCACATCCACACACCATAGGATGGCAGGACCCTCCCATCCACTTCAGTGCCTTCTGAGGTCCTGCTGTGACCTAGGACCATCCCCAGGAGACTTAGAGGGCAGCTCACCCGGTATGCTTTTTCTTGCAAGTTGACATTAGATAGCTTCAGGACCACAGAGAAGTTGATAGGCCTGGAGCTCATGCGGCCGGGTCGCTTGTTGAAGTCCACCTGCTGGAAAACCTACCCCCAGCCCATCTCAGTGCTCAGATCTTAGCTCATAAACCCCCTCAAGGTAAGGGGTGAATGGCCAGAGGCAGCACACCCCAAAGCCTGCAGACCCCTCCAAACTGTTTGCCTTCCAAAGCTCTAGCCCCCTTGCCTCATAGTGGGATTTCAGCTGATGGGGTAGGACCAGGAGCACTGCCCCTCCCTCAAAGTCAGGGAAGCCATAAAGACCAGTGTCAGAAGGCCAAGAAAGGGCCCTTTATAAAGAGCCCTGCCATTCAACCTCCATTCCCAACATGTAGCACTGAGGCCTGGGCCTGGCACAGCTACAACCAGTGTCAGGAGGCCAAAGCAACAACAGGAGGACACAGACCACAGGGAGATGGGAGTCTCGGGAGGGCCTGGCAGCTCTCCACACCCTCCACACACCACAGGTTGTGCACCCAAGCCTTCCAGAAAAGGGGAGGGAGTGGGCACTGAGCCTGGTATCCCTCCTCAACTCCTAAGAGACCCCCACACAGGACAGTGAACCAGGGGAGCCCAAGGTACATGCAGGAGCCTGGAGAGGAAGAAGGCACAGAATGGAAGCCCTGGTGGGAGACCTCATGCAGTAGGGCAGAATGCTAGGCAGCTGAGCTGGGCTCTGGGTGGAGGCTGATCCCAGCAGTCATTAACAATAAAGTGGTTTCCAGGAGTAGGGTGCTGACTCCCTCTCAGAACTACTCTCAACATCCCCCACTGCCCTCACATCAGGGGACAGGAGGCCCCACAGGGTACAGCGGCAATAAGCCAAGGCAGGGTCAGTATCAAGGGCTATCCAGGGTGAAGGGGAAAAGGAACCATGCCACAGCAGTGGAAGAGACTGGGGAGACACCCAGAGTCAGCCAGGCAGGGTAGGAGGTCCTCGGCGGGGTACCAAGGTAGAGGCCACAGGACGGGGAAGTTAAGATCACACCTGGCTGCCACAGGAAGCAGATGTGGCTTCCAGAACACCTTCACAAAGCACAAACAGCAACCTGCCTCAGTGGAGGAGAATGGGAGCCGGAGACAGCGAGCCTCTGCACACACTGTGGGCTGAGACCTAACCTGACACTGCCCTGCCTCCCTCAGAGCAGCACTGGTGCTCGCATGCACACAGCGGTCCAAACAGGCCTGGAACCTCTGACACACACACCTGGGTTTGAAGACAAGCTCTCGCCACTGCAGTCCCAACACCTACACGGCCAAAGTCTGTTTGCTGACTGTAACCCAGTGTCCTCCGGCCCAGCGCCCTCAGAGCACACATCACTGACACTCGCAACCAGCCTGGACAGGCAAGTGCTGAGCGGGGGTGTGCTCCTGAACCCACGCAGAGCTCAGGGAGTGATGGGGGACCTCAGAGCAGACTCAGGGGCAGGCAGTCCCCCAGGAGAGCAGAAGCACCACAAGCCCAGACTGCACGGCCCACTCACCTCCAGGATGAAGGGCAGCACTGGGATGAAGGTGCCGGTGCTCTCTGACAGCAGTGTCAGGGCACGCACACAGTGCATGCGCAGCGGGTAGAAACGGGCAGTGGGGACCAGCCTGGGGAGGGGGAAGGCAGGAAGGGGCAGAGGCTGGCTAAGTCACTCACCCAACACCAGCTTTTGCCACCCACTGCCTCTGACCCCCCCAGGAGGGCCTCCCTGTCACTCCAGCCAGGTGAGCAGTCACAATGCCCACAGGAGGCAGCATCACATTCCCCCCAAACAGAACAGGGCACCACAAAACACCTTGACTTTGGTCCTGGTCAAAGCATCTGCTTCCTTGCTCAGCCATGAAACTGGAGGGACACCCGTGCAGCTTTCAGCTTCATTACACTTGAACACGGGTAGGGGCTGTTCATTCCTGCCTCCCTTTCTTCCCCATTCCCTGCTTTCAGGGCTTCCTCCCCTGGACCTCCACCCTCCCTCCCAGTCTTGTGGCCAAAGCTCAGGAGGATGCTTTCCAGGACAAAGATGCCCCCTCCTGGCCAGATAGGCACAAAGCACCCCACAAGGAACCAAAACAGCCTTCACACTGTTCCTGGGCCCGCTCAGCCCTCAGAGTACAGAGCACTGCGCTGTATGCGGCTAACTTGACTGCAAGTAGCCCTGCCCATCAGGGATTCCCAAGACCCAGAGACCCTGGACACAAAAATACTGCCAGGACCCTGCCCCTGAAAACTCACTTGATGCAGCCAATCACCACCTGTGAGAGGGGATAGAGCAGGGGCTGGAGGGCCTCGCTGGAGCCAAGGGCACTCAAGACTCGGCACCACAGGCAGAGGCAGTGCACGAACTGCCAGTTGTACACAGACTGGTATGTGTCCTGGTCAGAGCAGAGTCCACCTGAGAGCCAGCCCTTGTGCCAGGGCAGCGGCCAAGTGTGCCCCCTCCCCGTGCAGGTGCCCACCCATCATGTCCACCAAGGTGCTGGGCTGTCTCCCCCAACAGCCAAGGCTTTTGGGAGGCCCCCAGGCCCTCTGCTATTCAGGCTCCCAAGCCTGGAGGACTGGTTGTGCACCTTTTTGCCCATGGTCATGGCACTGCGCAGGTGGATGGCCAGCTGGCGGATATAGAGGAAGGCGTGCTGATAGGAGATGCTGGGTTCCAGGGCAAGCAACTCGGTCAACGTCCGTTGCATGAAGCTGATGAGGGGCAGAGTGCCTGGGGAGGTGAACTTGCAGTTCCTCACATATGTGATATACATTTGCTGCGAAAGAGACCCCAGTCAGGGCCATCTGAGCACCCATTACCTGGCTCCAAGCCATCTGCCAAAACCTAGGCCCTTCTCTTGGAGCTGCTGCCTCGAGCAGGAACTACAGCCAAGCCACATGGCTACAGACCCCCTTCCACAGCCCCCCAGCTGATGCTGATCCTGATGCTGCTCAGCTTCATGTACACACCCAAGTGTATGGTTGCCAGACTTACACAATCTAAGGTGTGCAGAGGGGCCTGCAGGGAAGGGGATGATGGGAGTGGGAATGAGCTGTACCAGGAAATGATCAAAGCTCTGGAGGGAGGGAAGCCCTGCTGCACACTGGGCCAGCACGGGGGTTTCAGAGGGTCCCTGCACACAGGCAGGCCCCCTAGGTCTAGAGTTGAACAGCAAGATTTGGATGCTGATTATGACATCAGACCTATTTCTATTCTTCCTGTACAAAGTTCTTATCCACTGATGAGAAGTTCCCTCTTGGGGACAGCTACGTGGAGCGGAGTCTAGGTAAAGCCCAGAGGCTGAGGGTTCCTGTGCCTGCCAGCACTCCCACATTCTTGGTGAGGAATGTGATCTAAGGACCCTGGTCTGCCCTGAGCCATGATGCCAGGGCCCAGCTACAGGCACCGACCACGAAGGCAGCCTGCCAGACCCTTAGGCTGATTCCCAAGGCATAACCTAATGGACAGATTCAGGGGCCACAATACCTTCAGAACAGGGCTCAGGAAGATGTCCTTCTTGTGCCGGCAGACTCTGATGAGGACCAGGAAGGCCAGCACCCGCAAAGACTCCTCACCCGTGCTCCACAGAACCACCATCCTCTGAAAAGGAAGGATGTCACTGCCTGCCCCAGCTTTCTTGCCTAGGAACTCCCAGGGCTAGCACATGCCTCCCTAAGCTATGCCAGAGGCTCCCGAGTTACTGCTAGGAGAGAGATCCTCAGGAGAAGCTGGTAGCATGATGATCAGAGGCACCAAAACACAGAACAGAGTGCGTCATGCCCTGTACAGGCAAGACTGTGACAACCTGCCTTTACCATTAGGCATGCATGAAAAACACTACAACTCCAGCTCTCAAAACTCATCAGAACACAGATGCCCCAGTGCAACCTGTTCTCATACCACTGAATTATGCTGGCCTGCCCAGGTGGGGGGAATGCCCGAGATGAGGAACCCAGGTGGAGGAGGGCTGGAAAGGAGCTGGCCAGAAGCTAGTGTAGGTGCAGGCGCCACTTCTGCCCTGGGCAGGAATGGAATGTATTTGTGGGGTGGCTATGTGCACCACAACCCATGCCAACACTGTATGATGGGCCCGCCCACCTTGAGCAACATGCGGCACTGCTTGGGAAAAGTCAGGTAGTAGGGCACCAGACTGCTGATGTGCTGCAGGACAGCCGCTGACACAGTAGCTTCTGCCAGAGAGGTCACCAGCTAGGGAAGCAGGAGGAGGTTGTAAGGCACTAAACTCATAGAGTCTGAGACATAAAATACACTGGACCACCCGACATGGCCGGGGCCCTGGGCTTCCATGGCCCGGGCTTCTACGCTCCACCCCCACAGCGACCGCACCTGCATGACTGCACTCAGGTATGCCTTGATGTCCACACGGAGTCTCCCCCAGAGCGCACTGCTGGACGGCTGCAGCTTCCTGCAGAAACCACACCCACCCCCATCCCTGAAGCTTAGACCTGAGGCTGCCTCAGTGTGTCCCAGGCCACACCCTGCCCAGAGCAGACCTCTCACCTCTCTCCACAAAACGCTGAGGGGCTTTGTGCAGCTGACGGACACAGGTGCTTATCAAGACCTTCTCAAGGGTAGCCTACAATGATGCCCACCCCCCAGTAAAGCAGCACCAGCCCTTCCCACAGACCACCCACCCACTCAGCCAAAGCAGAGCAACTGCCCTCTGAAATGCTGAGTCCTACTCTTCCCAGAGGACCCAGCCCCAATTCCCTCCCTCACACACCAGCCTCCTCTGGGTTTCCTTGGCCCTGTGACACTACAACCTACAGCAGCACTCAGGACCTTTGGGCCTAACCAGGCACCACTCACTGGTGTAGACTGGTGGCTCTGGCCCCTATGCACTGGGAAGAAGACCCAACCATGCATGTTCACAAACATTTTTGCCCAAAACTCTAGACCCTTAAATCTCCTGGACTGAACATCTGGCAACAAAAGCTGGGTTCCTGTAAGTTTCTCAAAGTTTACTCAGCATTCACAAAAATCTGCTGAATGCACCAAGGACCAAGGGCAGGCCCTGAGAGTCTCCCAGTCAGCTCCCTTTTGGCATCTGAGCCAACACCAGCTGTGGAGCTCCTAGTGCTGCTCACCTGCCCCAGGGGGTATCCCTGCCTCCCAAGATCCAGTTGCATGAACTGCTTGTCTTCTTGCCAGCTCATCTCACTGCTTGTCCTCCACCTTCCTCACCTGACCCCTTCAGTCTGCACCACCTATACACACACACACACACACACACACACACACAGCCATGCACTGGTGCAGGTAATCCCACCACCCCTCCTGATGCCAACAGCCAGGTGGAGCCTTTCTGATTTCTTTCAAAGGTGTCCTGACAAAAGTTGAATTCTCCAAGCCCTGGGAAAACCTAAGAGTAAAACCAAGCACATGCCAGGCACAGTGGCGCACACCTGTAATCCCAGCGGCTCAGAAGGTGGAGGCAGGAGGATCATGAGTTCAAAAGCAGCCTTAGCAACAGCGAGGCACTAAGCAACTCAGTGAGACTCTGCCTCTAAATAAATAAAATACAAAAATAGGGCTGGGGATGTGGCTTAGTGGTTGAGTGCCCCTGGGTTCAATCCTCAGTACCAAAAAAAAAAAAACCCCACACACAAGCCAGGTGCAGTGGCTCACACCTGTAATCCCAGCACTTAGGGAGGCTGAGACAGGAAAATTGTGAGTTCTAAGCCAGCCTCAGCAATGACAAGGTGCTAAGCAACCCAGTGAAACCCTGTCTCTACATAAAACACAAAATAGGGCTGGGGATGTGGCTCAGTGGTCGAGTGCCCCTGAGTTCAAGCCCCAGTACCAAAAAAAAACCCCACACACAACCACACCACCACCAAGCACACACCATGCTCTCAAGAAATCCTCAGAGAGGGGCTGGGATTGTGGCTCAGTGGTAGAGCATTTGCCTCACACGTGTGAGCCACTGGGTTCAATCCTCAGCATCACATAAAATAAATAAATAAGTAAAGGTATTGTGTCCATATACAACTAAAAAAATATATTAAAAAAAAATCCTCAGAACATTTTCTGGAAGAAAAAAGCAAGCAGTGGGGCCACCCCAACTGGCAAGAGTATCTCCCCCAACGGCCTCTATGCTGTACCCTCTCAGGAGCCTGCCACCATGCCTCTGTCCTAGCTGGGCCAAGGCCCTTGGGATACTGTCATCTCTTGCAGAGCAAAGCTCTGATCACCCCATTTCTCTCACCTGCTGCTATCCTTTGGGACCTTTCCAAACAGCAGCTTATGGAGATAGCCAAAGAGATCTCTAATGCAGAAGGTGACCAAAGCATTGAACACTGTGAGGAAGGAACACAGATGTCACTCACAGGATAGAGCACAAGCCAGCCTGACCCACCCCATGGACCCTGCTCACCAGCGCTGTCTGTAACCTGAAACCTGCAGGCCTCAACACCTTCCTGGTCTCCTTGGGTGGTAGCCACAGATGCTCTGAATGCCTGCACCACTTCATGGAACAGCTTGGGAGTGAGTTGCTGAAGGGGCAAGAAACCAATAACTCTGGGGACGCAGGAGGTTGCACAGGGCAGAGCAAGAGGTGATTGACTTCAGGAACCTGTTCCTGTGAGAAAAGAGCCCCTTCCCCACAACCTCAGAAATAGGGCAGAGGTGGAGGCAGAGCAACTAAGCCATGTTCTGGCAACTAAAATGGAGGCAAGTCTGTAATCCTCCTGCAAGGGGAATGAGTCTGCCTCAGGAGCCCCAGGGGAAAGGGCTCAGAGTCCTAAGTCAGAGGAGCAAGTTTGCTCTCTCACCAGCTGCGGGATGATGCCGCACCAGGCTGCTGCACTTCCCACCTCCAGGACTGTAAGCCAAATAAACATTTTCTTTTTTTTGCAGTGCCCAGAGTTCATGCATGCTAGGCATGCACTCTATCACTGATCTACATCCCTAGAACTAACTACCTTTTCTTTACAAACTATCTGTTGGCATCCCTTCACAAAGCAAGAGAAACTACACCAAGACATACATAACAGACACACTCACAATGGCCTGACTTCAAGGAGCACAGACTCTGAGAGAAAAGCTAGACTATAACTGAAGAATCCCACTCAGGGCATCCTAGCACTCAGAAGGAACACATGTGGACATGGTGTGCTGCTCAGAGAAGGGCTCTTCCCACCTGTACAGCCATGAGCACCTCCATGAGACAAGGGAGAGACCCTTGCCTGTGGTGGGGTCCAGCTGCTCAGTGCACACTGCTTCTCACCTTTGCAGCCTGCTTCCATCTCTCCACCATGGCTAGGGTCACAGGAACAGACTCATTCTTCTTCCGCTGTGGTCCTCCAGGGACTCTGTCCCCATCCTCTCCTCCATCTTCCTCCTCACTTGCTTCCTACACCGGTATAGAAGAGCCAAGCTGGGGGAGAGTGTAGAAGCCACAGGTGCCCTACTGCCCAGGTCTGTGCTGTCCTCACCTCCAGTGCATCCGGCAAGGAGTGGAACTGGTCCTCTTCCTCCTCAGAGCTGTCTGAGTCACTGAAGTTTAGCAGGCTCTGGTCATTGTCTTGCAGGAACTTATAGAACTCTGGGTCTTTGTCTTTCAGACGAGAGAGCTGGTCCTTGTGCTCAGAGGCATGGCCTTTATACTCACTGAGAAGGTGGGGGCCAGTAAGCCCAGTGAAAAACCAGCAGGGATTGGCTTCTTGTCCACACAGCCGCTTGCAGGCCTCCTCAGAGAGGCCACAGGGTTATTCTGCTCCCTGCACAGCAGCAGCCAACAACCGAGCAAGGTTTCCCACAAGGTTAAGTTTTCACTCCTTCAGGCTGTCACTCAAAACTCAGGTTGTCGCCCTCCCAAATTTGGCCACTTGGCATCCGCTTTTGTTACTGACGCTTGAAACTGATTCCAGGGCTCCGCAAACGCTCGGTAAGCGCTCTGCCTGAGCTACATTCCAGCCCTTTTTATTCTGAGACGGGTATCGACGAATTGCTCAGGCTGGCCCCAAACTTGGGCTCTCCTGCCTCTGCCTTCCGAACAGCTGGTTTACAGGCGTGGACCCCGCCCGGCACCCCGCTCAACACTCCCTCTGGACCCCGCGTGGCTCCCCACGCCCCCGGCGCGCCACACACCGAGCTCCCCCAGGGTGACCTCTGCGTCACTCGCCAGCGCCCGCCCCACCCGGAGGACAGCTGGCACCGGGCGCGGCGAGCCACCCAGGCGGCGGCGCCGGCTTACCTGGCCGCGGGGCCCCTGCCGGGCTCCGGGCGCAGCGCAGCTCTGCGTCCGCGCGTCTCTCGCGTCGCCGCCGCCGGGGCGCCCTCCGACTCCGACTCCGACGCGGAGTCGAAGCCCAAGGCCAGGAACTCGTCCACCGTCAGCTCCGCCAGGCGTCTGCGGGTCACGGTGGGTCACTAGAGGCCAGCCCGCTCGCCCCAGCCTCCGACAGGGGTGAGGAGAGCCCAGCGCACAGGCGCCCGCGAGAAACACAGCCCCCACTCACCTCCTGCGGCCGCGCGCCGCCGCCATGACGCCGAGCCCGCCGCGTGCGCCGTACTTCCGGCCCCAGAATGCCACGCGCTGCCGCACTTCCTTCGGGTTGGCCCCGCCCCCGGACGCGCCCCGCCCCCGTTGCTGGCTCTGCGATTCTCCACCGTGGATCCGGCAGCTTCCAGGCGGGAGGGCGCATTCGCGCCCTCAGCGCCTCAGGTGGGCTCTGGCACGACTCCGGCCCTCATTCGCCCTACGCGGGCCAGCTCAGCCCTTCGCCCTTCTCCGTGACACGCTGCAATAGCGGCTCCCACCTGGGGGAATCGAAGCGCTACCCGCGGCCCACCTGTGCGGGTGCCGTGCGCTGAAAACAGACAAAACGTGCGACAGCGGAGACTTCTACACAAAAGGCACACAAACCAATGACAAGCCAAGGGTCTAGTGGGGAAAACAAAGAAAACCCAAACGGCGGCGGTCCAGACAGGCGGTTCGTGAGATTGAGGATGCTGGAAGGCAGGACTGGCTTCGCTTGATCCGGCAAGGGTGTCTACCTCGCTGGACGGTCCATAGCACCATCCACCTTCCGTGCAGCGAGGCGCCACGGAAAACGCACCAGAGCCTCTGCCCAGGGTGCGCGGGGCTGGACGGAGAGGGTGCCAGCCTCCTTCCGGTCTGCGAGGTCCGTGGGCCTGGACGGCTGGACCTGACGACCAGCGCACGGCCCAAGGCTTGACCCCGCCGCAGCACAGCCAGCAGGTGGCCGGCCATCTGGGTCTCGGAGCTCGTCCCGCTCGGGGCGGTACGCGGGACCCGAGGGCTCCGAGAGGAGGCGACCCGGTGCCGCGGCGCCCGGCGGACCCGTGTCCAACGCTGGATCCTCAAAACCTCCTCAGAGGGCGAGAGACGGGGCGGGCGGCGCCGAGAAACAGCGGCTGCAGCCGGGCAGGCGCATGACGCGGAGGGGCCACCGCTGCCGGTCAGCCCTCCAGCAGTCGCGCTCACTGGTCCTGCGCGCTCCGCGACCGGCGGCAGTTCGGCGGTGGAGCTGATGCAGCCGCGCGGCGAGCGCCCGGCCGGCAGGACGCAAAGCCCGGAGCACGGCAGCCCGGGGCCCGGGCCCGAGGCGCCGGCGCCGGCGCCGCAGCCGCCGGCGTGAGTAGGGCGGAGAGCGGGCGGCGCCGAGGACGGACGGAGGGACCAGGGGACGCGGGAGGACGGCGTCGCCCGACAGGCTGCCGTAGGCCCGGGCCGCGTGGAGTCCGAGCCCCTCGGCCCTTCGGCCACGGCAGCGGTTCTGGGAAATCCTGAATGCCGCGGGAGTCTGGGGGTGCTGACCTCAGGAGAGAGAGGCCCTGACCCCCTTGCCTGCCCTTGAATCCCTCCACAGCGAGAGGCGGGAGGTCCACTTGCTGTACGCGGGCAGGGAATCTGCTTTAAAACAGGCAGTATTGGCCGGGTTCCTCCGCACACCCCTTGCATTCCCAGTACTGCTGAGGGATGGAAAGGGCGGCCAGCAAGGCAGAAGCCCTGTCCTTAGCTGGAGAGAGGAAACCTGGCTCTCATGGGGGACAAGAGATGGGTGAACTTGGTAGCTGAGAAAGGAGGTGGGCAGAGGAAGCTGGACAGTCAGGGCAGCAGTGTCCAGATGGTCCCCCAGTGCGAGCAGGTTTAGAAGAGTCTGGTCTGGCTCCAGGGTAGCTCCCTGGACAGGAGGGGAGGTCCTGAAGGGGGGTTGCAGCAAGCGACAAGGTGGGCCTTGATGCAAGTGTTATGGCCACAGGACTGCTGGGTAGACAGCTGACCTGGCTGCCCTGGCCATGCCCAGAAGTCTGGTGGCACAGAGGAGGTGGGTGAGCAGCCTCCTACAGAGCTAACTGTGACCTGGCCCTGCCCACCTGCAGCCCTGAGGCAGAGCGAGCACGGCCCAGGCAGGCCCGGCCTGCAGCCCCCATGGAGGGTGCCATGCAGCTACTGAGCCGCGAGGGCCACAGTGTGGCCCACAACTCCAAACGGCACTACCACGATGCCTTCGTAGCCATGAGCCGTATGCGACAGCGTGGCCTCCTATGTGACATCGTCCTGCATGTGGCCGCCAAGGAGATCCGTGCACATAAGGTGGTGCTGGCCTCTTGTAGCCCCTACTTCCACGCCATGTTCACAAGCAAGTACCACAGTTTGGGTGGCACTTGGGGGCTCTCTGCAGCTCTCCCAGAACAGGTACCAGCCTGACCTCTGTCCCCACAGATGAGATGAGTGAGAGCCGACAAACTCATGTGACACTGCATGACATCGATCCTCAGGCCTTGGACCAACTGGTGCAGTTTGCGTACACCGCTGAGATTGTGGTGGGCGAGGGCAATGTGCAGGTGAGGCCATGTGCCTCCTGCCCAGGTCTCCCCATGCCCTGGCCTCTCATGGGCCTCTGCCCAATGCCCCCATTCCTCTCATAGCCCAGGCCACCTCCCACTGGACCCCATCTCCATGTTCCACAGACACTGCTCCCAGCTGCCAGCCTGCTGCAGCTGAACGGCGTCCGGGATGCCTGCTGCAAGTTCCTGCTGAGTCAGCTGGACCCCTCCAACTGCTTGGGCATCCGGGGCTTTGCGGACACGCACTCGTGCAGCGACCTGCTCAAGGCAGCGCACAGGTATGTGCTGCAGCACTTTGTGGACGTGGCCAAGACCGAGGAGTTCATGCTGTTGCCACTGAAGCAGGTAACCTGCCCCCTCAGGCCCAACCCAAACCCTGCCCTTCCCACCCCAGCACCCTCCTTCACCCCTTGCTCTTTGTTCCCCAGGCCTCGTTCCCAGCTTCTGGCCCATGCCCACCCTATGACCTGTCACCTGGGCACCCCCAAGCCTGTTCCCATCCCCTGGCCCCACCCAGGTCTTTGCCTTGGATTCTCCGCCTCATCTCATCCTTAACAGCCTCTGCTTCTAATTCCCAGTCCTGGTTCCATGTTCCCAAGACTGTTGTTGATCTAGGCCTCCAGGAACCAGTCCATGGCTCCTGACCCTGCTGGGCCCCTCCCTGTAGAAACACTGACCCCCCACCACCACCACCAGACACTCCCTCCCAGATACCTTCAGGGGGCTCCCTGGACTCACAGGACCCTCCCCAGATCTCATGCCTGAGGACTGCTATCCCTAGGTGCTGGAATTGGTCTCTAGTGACAGCCTGAATGTACCTTCAGAAGAAGATGTCTACCGCGCTGTCCTGAGCTGGGTCAAACATGATGTGGACACTCGGAGGCAGCACGTTCCAAGAGTAAGGCCAGGCCTAGGGACCCCCCATGGTGTTGGGGAGGGACAATGGTGGCTGAAACCTGGGTGTGCCTCATGGAGTCCCTGGCCTCTCCCGTTCAGGGACACCATGGGGCAGTGCAGGCATCTGTCTCAAGAACCCATCGTACAGGTGGTACGGGCATCTGAGCCAGGGTCTCAGCCCTGGGGCAAGTGTGCCTAAGGGTCCCCTGACCCTGGCACTCCTGCCCCAGCTGATGAAGTGTGTGCGGCTGCCACTGCTGAGCCGCGACTTCCTGCTGGGCCACGTGGATGCTGAGAGTCTGGTGAGGCATCACCCCGACTGCAAGGACCTGCTCATTGAGGCCCTCAAGTTCCACTTGCTGCCCGAGCAGAGGGGTGTACTAGGCACCAACCGCACACGGCCCCGGCGCTGTGAGGGTGCCGGCCCTGTGCTCTTCGCCGTGGGTATGCCCATCTGGCCCCTTCCCCAACACTCCTGCCCTGAAGCTTCCATCCCCACACCCAACACAAGCCCAGCCCACCACATTGGTCAGGTCCTGATCTGCTCCCTCCGTCTCCATCCAGGGGCCTCACCAGGCCCTGCTGAGTGTGACCCATCCCAGAGCCCCAGTGCTCTTGCTCTCAGGCTATGCTAGACCCCCACTGGTTGCCTCCCAGTGCCCTCCCTACTATCCTGTCATCTCCCCTTCCCTAGGTGGCGGGAGCCTTTTTGCCATCCATGGGGACTGTGAAGCATACGACACTCGAACCGACCGCTGGCATGTGGTGGCCTCCATGTCCACACGCCGGGCCCGAGTGGGAGTGGCGGCTGTGGGCAACCGGCTGTATGCTGTGGGCGGGTAAGCACAGAGGCCAGGCTTGGGTCCGGGGCTCGGGACATGCCTGCGAGGCCTTCTTGACCAGTAGTGGACCCCTCTCCTAGCTATGATGGGACCTCAGACCTGGCTACTGTGGAGTCGTATGACCCTGTGACCAACACGTGGCAACCTGAGGTGTCCATGGGCACGAGGCGCAGCTGCCTGGGTGTAGCTGCCCTGCACGGGCTCCTGTATGCAGCTGGTGGCTACGACGGGGCCTCCTGCCTCAACAGGTAGTAGCTGGGGTTGGGGCCCACGTGGCTCTGCAGGGTGGCTCGGCAGCAGGAGGTGAGGCTGTACCAAGTCATGTCTGATGAGGGAATGGCGAGGGTGCTGCCTGCCCAGCCACCAGGGTCCCCAAAACCTCTTCACCTCAGGCCTGGTTTCTTCCCACCCCTTTTCCTTCCTGGGGTCCTCTGCTCCAATCCAGGGCTGGGCCCAAAGGGGACACTTGCCCAGAAGTACCCAGGCAAGCAGCAACCCACGCCCACCCAGCAGGTCTTGCTGTTGGCTATGGTAGGACTTGGGTCAGAGTCTTCATGGTGGCCAACTTGGGATTTCAGCTGTTCCACAGGGGAGGGAAGGTCCTGGGGCTAAACGACCTTTCTGTTGTGGCTGTGGGTCAGCAGCGGTCTGGTGCCCACAGTGCTGAACGCTATGACCCCCTGACGGGAACATGGACATCCATCGCTGCCATGAGCACCCGGAGGCGCTACGTGCGTGTGGCCACACTCGGTGGGTGAAAGGGCCTGCTTCCTGTGGTGCCCACCCTCCTGCCTGCACCCCCACCCAGCAGGAGCACCAGGGTATATTGCCTTCCGCAGATGGGAACCTGTACGCCGTGGGTGGATACGACAGCTCTTCACACCTGGCCACTGTGGAGAAGTATGAGCCCCAGGTGCATAGTGCACCCCATGGCAGTCCCCAAACCCACGTGCTGCCTGGGGGGTCCCACCCTCTAGCCCCCTGTGCCCCCCAGGGCCAGCCATTCATATCCACCCTGTCTCACAGATACCCCTCCTAGGTCAGGGTCAGGGCTTTCCCAGGCGGGTGGGCGAGGTGCCCTTATTGGGTCAGCCTTCAGCCCGGCCTCACCACCACAGGTGAACGCATGGACCCCGGTGGCCTCCATGCTGAGCCGGCGCAGCTCTGCAGGTGTGGCGGTGCTGGAGGGCGCCTTGTATGTGGCCGGGGGCAACGATGGCACCAGCTGCCTCAACTCAGTGGAGAGATACAGCCCCAAGGCTGGCGCCTGGGAGAGCGTGGCACCCATGAACATTCGCAGGTCCGCAGGCCAGGTTGGGCCTTTCTAGCCACCACAGTAGGTCAGCCCCACGGTCTCCACAGGGGCACCAGGCCCCCTCCAGCCCCGCCCCCAGCTCCTCCTGTGGCCCCGCCCCACCCCACCCTGTGGCCCCACCCACAGCTCACAGGCTGCACATCCCCAGGAGCACACACGACCTGGTGGCCATGGACGGCTGGCTGTATGCTGTGGGGGGCAACGACGGCAGTTCCAGCCTTAACTCCATCGAGAAGTATAACCCAAGGACCAACAAGTGGGTGGCTGCGGCCTGCATGTTCACCCGGCGCAGCAGTGTGGGCGTGGCAGTGCTGGAGCTGCTCAACTTCCCGCCACCCTCCTCGCCCACGCTGTCCGTGTCCTCCACCAGCCTCTGACCCACAGCACCGACCACAGAGAGGCCCCCACAGCCTCCCACATGCCTTAAGCCCCTCGGGTCGACCCCAGCACCCTCCTCTCCTCAGCCACGTGTCAGGGGCGGGGCGTGGCCCCACCAGGGACATCTTGCACCGACTGTCCACGTCTCTGTTCATTCCTCCGTGTTCCTCTATGTGTGTGCTGTTTATTTATTTACTCACCTATTTATTGATTCATTATTTATTGATGGATGAGCACCGCTGCAGTTACCAGTTCATGTTTACTCTCGAAGCATTGGCTCTCCTGTGCACAAGAGACCAAGCTGTCCTCAGAGTGTCCTCCCACCGGTTCCTTGTTCCAGGCAATGGGGAGTGATAGGGGTGGCCACTCACCGCAGGGAGGTCAGTGGCCCAATGGGACTCTAGACTCTGGGTCAGGGGCAGCACAGCAGCCAGAGTTGGTGGAACAGGAGCAGGGCAGAGATTTCTAAGTAGGTGCAGACACACAGCCTGCACTTTGCACACAGCCCTTACCTGGCCTAGCCAGGGATGTCCCCAGGAAGGGCACAAAGCAGGCTCCCTTCCTGTGTCCTGTGTCTGCAGTGTGGTGTCTTTTCTGGATCTCACATGGGGCTGGGGCACGTGCACTCAGACCCTTCTCAGCAATATGAGCCAACTTGAACAATAAACACGTTTCTTGGGCTCCCTGAGCCAGAGACTGAGTGTCCATCTCTGGCCCCTTTTGGCCTCTCTGCCTTGTGGAGGTTCAGCACAGCCTGGGGTTCTGTCTGGGCTCTAATGTGAAAGTCTGTGGTCAAGTGTCCAACATTAGTGTCTGGGGACTGTAAGGTGGCACTGCTGCATCCAGGGAGGGCAGGGGTCCATGTGGGCCAGCAGAGGTGAGCTACCAGCCTGGTCCTGAAAAGTGCCTGTCACATTCCAGGTTCTGGGGTTAGGGGTCATTTGTGGAGGACAGGCCCTCCACTCTCATTACTGTCCAGGCACCTGGGAAGTATGTGGCCTCCTTCTTGCATTTGATTGTCTTGAGGACTCTGACTTGTGCCTGGGGTGAGAGTTGGCCCCAGGTTCGGGCTTCCTCTTCCCTGTGGTTGCAGACTCCTGCTTCTGCGCCTGAGGGTGAGCACACTCTGACAGTCACCAGTGACTCAGACCATTGGGATTGGCAGGGAAACAGGATATGTGCTCAGGTTGGGGGGTGGGCAATTAGAATGGGAGGTCACTGGATTCCTGGGGTTTAGTGCCCAGTCACCCCCAGCCTGAACACAGGCAGGCGTGGTACCCAGACAGCAGGTGCTACTGGCCCTTCTGGTAGGCTGGAGGTTGAAGTGGGGGCTCTTGTCCCCATCAGGGGAGATGTCCTTTTCCTCCACCCCAGGGCTAGTGCGAAGAACCCGGGTCAGTCCAGAGACTGGGCTCAGGTGGGGCCAAGCCCCTCCCAGGAAGGCTCCTCCCCCCGCCCCTGAGTAGGCGCGGGACAACCTGCAGCCCCGCCCGCCCGCGGGAGGCGGGGGTGGGCACCGGAGGATCCCAACCCAGGGACCCAGACCTGCCTACCCGCTCGGTCCAGACCAGCCGCCGCCACCTATGGGGAACAGCCACTGCGTCCCTCAGACTCCCAGGAGGCTGCGGGCCTCCTTCTCCAGGAAACCCTCGCTGAAGGGAAATAGGTGAGAGGGGCGGCCTCGGCCACCGGGGAACAGGGTCTTCCTCGACCCGACCGAGGACTAAGCCCCAAACCCCTTTCCCTTGTCCCCAGAGAGGACGGCGTGAGGAAGCTGGCGGGCCTGTTCGGCTCTGAGACTGGCCCCGACGGGGACGCCGCTGCAGACAAGATTTTCTACTACATCCCCGGGACGGTGAGCCGAGGGCGTGTCCTGCGGGAGCGGCAGCCACCCGCGGTGGTGTGCGCACGGCCGCCGGCTGGTGTGGCGAGTGCGGCTCTGCGCTTTCTTCGGTCGGCGTTTGCCAGCGTCGCAGTTTCGCGCAGCTCAGGGTCCTCCCAGTCAGCCCAGGGGATTCAGATCCACAGGGAGGCGAGGAAGTGCACACTGCCCCGCCCTGGGGAGCTCATCCGCCGAAAGTCTGGCCCAGAACGAAACCCAGACTGGCCCTGAGTCAGTGCGCGCGCCTGGCCCTTGGGCGGGGCCTCGGCAGCTTCGCCACGAGCGGCGGGGGTAGGCGGTGCCGGCCCAGACCTCCGGCTGGCCGCGCGGAGCGCACGCATCTCCGTGCTGCAGCCGTGTGGGTGATGTTGCTTGAGAAAGTAAAGGGCTTCAGGCGACAGTGAGCCCGCTGGTCACCTACTGCAGGCCTCAGTTTCTTCCTGGAGGGTCTCTCGCAAGAAAGTGCTCCGGGATATCCACTGCCCACAACATAACTACCTATGCTGGTGCCCCCTGCGCCACCCAGCACAGGAAGGGAGCGATCACCTGTTAGGCTACTTCTCCAGCAGGGAACAGAGTGCCCCTGTGGGACTAGGGACTGACTGAGTGAAGAAACTCCAGCCCCTTTCCCCAACAGCTGGCCTTGGTTTGGGCATAACCTACACTGCAGATCTGACAGGAGTGCCCCCCTCCCCCGCCCAAAGCTGCCTCCTGGGAGACCATGCCCACAGGGTGGTTGGGCTTTACTCTGTGAAGAGGACCAGGAGCCTCTGCTGAGGGGGACACCTGTGACTCTAGGCCAGGATTGAAGCAGCTGGTATGGGTTCCCAGAGCCTACCTTTCCCACTGCCCTAGCAGGCCGAGACCCTGGGTCATCCCCTCTCCCCTAAGGTCCCAGGGCTCCTGCAGTTAGCTGCTGGCTTCAGAAACCATGCTGCCTCAGAGAAGTGGCTACACCGCAGGCCCCGACTCTGTTCAGCCCAGAACAGGCGGTGTGACCCTGGAGGGAGTCCCATGAGGCACAGCATCCTAGTAGCCCTCCCTTCGAGAAGGGACAGGACCCCTTGAGCCTTGGGAGATGGGGCCAAGGAGGGCCTCTGGCCAGGCTGGGACAGTGCCTGAGCTTCCAGCCGTACTACAGCTCCAAGCTGTCCTTCCAGGCCCCACAGCTGAGCCTGAGCCCCAGGACCAGTGGCATAGGCCTTATGAATTCATGGCCTATTTTTTCAAGAGTTTTATCTGGAAGCAGTTCCCACACTGGGTGTGGGTGCAGAAGGCCTCACCCAGAGGCAGAGAAGCCGGGGGGAGCTGTGTTCTGTCTGTTCACATTCCTGGGCTTGCCCAAGGGGCGGCTTGGCTCGGCCAGGACACAGTAGCCCTGTAGGTGACCCAAATGTGACCCCAACAGAATTTGCCCCTAAGCTGGTGGGTCACAGCCCTCACCAGCCCCTTAGCACCTGTCTCCTATCTGACCCCTGCTCTGATATCAAACCCCCATTCGTAGAGAACGAATGCCCTGCCAGGACCAGCTAAGTGCTGTGTGGACATTGGCCTCCTTCCTTCCCTTCAGCGTTGTGCACTTACCCCCAGCACGTGCCAGGCGCTACACACTCAGCAGTGGCAGATAGACAAGACGAATAAGTAGAAATAGAGTAAATCGGATTGTGGTCAGGCAGCTAAGCAGAACAGGAAAGGCTGGAATTTTAGAAGGGTGTGCAGCCAGGGAGAAGGTGAGATCTGAGCAAAGCCCCCAAGAGTGTGAAGTGGGGAGTCAGTGCTGAGTGGCCCCAGCAAAGGGGATAGTCTGAGTCAGGTATGTGCCTGATCTGAGGGAAAGGGAGGGGAGAAGAGTGGAGGGGCAGGTCACAGAACACCCTCAGTCATTGCCCTTTCTGTGTGTGAGACTGAGGCCCATGCTGGGTGTGCTAAAGCAACCAGCACCTGAGCACCCAAAAATCATGCTGGTATCAAAGGAGGGTGCAGTGGGAATATTTACACCAAGGAAATCAGAGGATATTACAGAGCAGAGCTTGGGTTTTGTTTTGTTTTGTTTCTTGTCTGTTTTTGTTTATAGAATCAGGTATTAAACATTTACCAGCTGACACTGAAGAAAGGGCGAGTTTATGCACTATCTCACCCAGATGCCTCAAAACTCCTTTGAAAAGTCTGGGGAGAAGGAATAAAAACACAGCTGCAGAGCCAAGAGGTGGTAATAAGGGATGACGCCCAACCTCTCTGTCACTGCCAGACCAGGTCTCATGGCCTGGGGAGCTGTGTATGTTGGGTATTCTACCACCGTTCCACGTGTGAGACTCTGCATATCTGCCTGTGTGTGTTGTGTGGCCTGGCATGGACGGGTCAGTCCTATATGGTGGCTGAGTAATGGGTCGGGGCTGCTGGCCTTATCTGGCCACTCCCCAAGCCCTCCTCCTCTAGGACTTTCCAGGCCTAGAGAGTCAGCCGGAGAACTTGGAGCAGCCCATCCTGAGTGTGTTCAAGAAGGGGCGGCGGAAGGTGCCTGTGAGGAACCTGGGCAAGGTGGTACACTATGCCAAGGTCCAGCTGCGGTTCCAGCACAGCCAGGTGAGGGCTGAGGGGCACACTCAGGGACCCACATCCCTCTAGCCTGCTACCGCAGCCCCTCAGACGGGCACCTACTCTCCCCAGGATACTAGCGACTGCTACCTGGAGCTGTTCCCCTCCCATCTCTACTTCCAGGCTCATGGTTCTGCAGGACTCACATTCCAGGTAAAGGGCCTAGGCAAGGGTGGGGGCAAGGCCCCTGGGAGTTCCTGCATCCCCTACTACCTGTTCTCTGGCAGGGGCTGTTGCCGCTGGTGGAGTTGAGCATCTGCCCCCTGGAGGGGACCGGAGAGCATGGCTTCCAGATCACAGGTGTGTGGAAGACACAGGCCTCCTCGAAGGGTGCCTCCCAGCCAGAGCCATGGGTCTGCACAGAGCCCTTGGAGAAGGGCCTTTGCTTGTACTCTGGGGGCTCCACGCTTGGGCCCACCTCAGCCCACAATGCTCCTCCACCCGCAGGCCCACTGCCTGCCCCACTCCTCGTCCTCTGCCCCAGTGAAACTGAGCTCCGCCGCTGGCTGTACCACTTGGAAAAGCAGATTGCCCTCATGGGGGGACTTCGGCGCTGCCACTCTGTGCCCCCACAGGTCAGTGTCAGGAATCTGCAAACCCCTCCTGCTCTGTCCCCTCCGGCCTGCCCTGACAGCCTCCTCTACAGGACTCCCCGGGGGATGAGCTCCCCTGGTCACTGCAGCGCCGGCTGACCTGGCTGCGGAAGGCATCTGGGCGTGAATCGGTGGACAATGCCATCTGTGCCTCAAGGGTCAAGCTGCAGCACCAGCCTTCACAGGTGGGGAGGAGGGATGTGGGGAGAGTGCAGGGCAAGTGGGACCAGCCCTGGTGCCCAGCCACTCCCATACTGTCCTTGGATCCCCCGCAGGAGCAGTGGGATCGGCTCCTGGTCCTGTACCCAACATCCCTGGCCATCTTCTCTGAGGAACCAGACAGGATTGCCTTTAAGGTGGGCCCTCTCCAAGGTGGAACTGCCCAGGGAGGCATGCTGTGTGTGGTGGGGCCAGTGACTCGGGAGGAACCTGTATGTCAAGGCCTGTTGGGACAGAGCACAGGGCTCCACCCATCTGGCCCACTGCCTGGTCAGTCTGGTCTAGGTTCTGAGGTGGAAGAGTCCCTCCCTGGAGCGCCCTCCTCATCCTGAAGGGTCTTTAGCCACCAGCCAGACCATCGCCCTTGGGCAGGTGACATGAGATGGGGCCACTCCTGGGAATCTGGAGTGCCCCTGCTGCCTGAGGGGTGTGTGCATACATGCCAGTGAGCATGTCACTGGGGTACATGTAGGAGGACACAGGGGCTTCCCTGCCTGAGGGTCAGTCCTTATCTGCTGTGTGGGTTGGTGAGCAGACCTGGGTGAAGATGTCCCCAGGACAGACTTCAGCTGCCCCACCTCCCTCAGGGAGCTGGCCTCGGTGCTGGACTGGCCAGATGCCCAGCCCAACTCTGGAGGACCAGATGGAGGGATGGGGCCAGGCAGAGACTGGGGCTGCTCCCAGGAAGGCCCAGACCTCACTCGCTACCTCACAGGGGGAGCTGCCACTCAGTGCCATCCACATCAACCTGGAGGAGAAGCAGACCTGCTCGTTCCTGATCTCAGGTGGGTCCTGACCTGGACTCAGCCCCGGCCTTGGGGCCGTTGGGAGTGGGCATGACCTGGTGGATGCCCCAGATCCTTGTGGGGGCTCTGTGGGGTGCACCTGTGCTACCAGGCCCCACCTCATGGAGTCTGTATGCAGGCCGACTCATCCACACCATCCGGGTGGTGTGTGCCAGCCATGAGGATTACTGCCACTGGCTGCTCTGCCTCCAGATGGTCTCTCGCAGGGATGGGGGCCCCCTGCTGCTCGACCCCGAGGGCTTCCCAGGCCTGCAGGGGCCCATGCAGGTGAGGGGCAGCAGGAATGCCTCCGTGCAGGCCCTGGAGACAGAGGAGTGGGTCCAGACGTGGGTAGGTAGGGAGAGGGATTGGCCACCCAGCTCATCCCCTGACTGTCCAGGTCACAGGTGGTGTCCGAAGCTCACTTTCCTCAGATGGACGGACCAGCTGGGATTCGGGGTGCCCAGCGCCCCCCTCCAACCGCACCAGCCACTCCCTTCCTGAGTCCTCAGTGCTGTCCACTGCAGGCTGCCCTGCACCTGCCCGGCCTGCACCTGTGAGTACCTGGGGGGGATGGCTGAGGAAGATGGGTAGGAAGCATGAGTCTTCTGTGTGCCAAAGGGCCTGGGTCCCACTGCTCGCCAACCTGAGCCTGGACCCTGGTTCCTGGGTGGGAGAACTTAGACTGGAGGGAGTGCCATGTGGCCTCAAAGAATTGAGTGGGAAAGGGCCCAGAGAACTTCATGGAAGGTTTTTGGTCCCCCACAGGACCAGCCCAACCCTAACCCTGACTGTGCCAGCATTGGGCAACGGAGAGCGGAGCTGAGGCGCAGCAGCCGATCCCCCAGAGGCCAGGCCCGAGAGGAGCTGGTACCACCACATATGCATCTGGACCTGACCAAGGTGGCCCAGCCCTGCCAGGTGGCTTTCCCTCCTGCCCTGCTTCCCTGGCCTGGTCTCTCCGTCTGGCTGGGCCTGTAGCTCTGGAGGCCTCTTTCATTGAAATGGAGGCTCTACTACTTCTAACTCAAGGACTGTGTCTCTTCTACACCTTCCTGCAGGTGGGCAGGCAGGGCCTGGAGTGTGGCCCAGAGGCCCCAGAGCACCCCCTGGAGGCTCCACACTCCCCGCTGTATGCTGATCCCTACACCCCACCCGCCACTTCCCATCACAGGATCACAGATGTCAGGGGCCTGGATGAGGTCAGTTGCCTGCTGGTGACAGGGCTGAATGTGCCACAGCCTGAAGTCAGGCTGTGACGGGAGGCTAAAGGGGTGCCTGGGCAGGAGTCCCTGTGCTCCATGGTGGCTCCACCCATGGCCTCAAGTTGTCCACCTTCTCCCAGCAGTTCCTTGGTGCAGTGCTGAGCTCACCTGGACCAGAGCCTTCCAGCCATTTCCCCTCAGTCCCTGTGTCTGTGCCTGTCTCTGATCCCTGCTCTGGACTCTCTGGCTCCCCCGGCCCCCCAGGTCCCCATTTGGTCTCCAAGAAAGGAGCCCTGCAGTCCCGAGCCACTCGGAGACACCGGGGTTCCATGAAGGACCGGGGTCCCCCAGATTCCCCTCAGTTTGTGAGTAGCAGCCCCCACTCTTGTGTGAGGAAGCCCCCGTCCCTGGGCCCAGAGGGTGTTGGGCAGACCTCCTGGGACTGTGAGGGAGCAGGAGAGAGAGAAATAGGAGAATGTAGGGCAGCCAGAGACCAGGGACAGGAACAGAGAGGGTGACAAGACCGGGAGCATCAGGGCAAGTGAGACCAGGAGACAAAGGTGGGAGGGTTCTGGCTGATCCCGGGCTGAGCTCCTCGCTCCCTCCCTGGGCCTCTGCCTTGCTCTCAGACTTGTGGTTTTGGGTTCCCAGGTCTCCCCTGCCAGGGAAGGGTCACCCAGCCCTCTGCTGCCTCCCTCAGGTGAGTGGGGGTCCTGCCTCCCTGCAGGTAAGAAAGAAACAGGATGCTTCCTGTAGGTTGATGGGTCTCTGCCTTTCCTGCCAGATGGTGACAAGACTTCATCTCCCTCCCACCAGAAGTGGCTGCAACTCAGAAGGCCTGAGGCAGAGGGGGGGCTCATCCAGTGGATCTGATGGCCCCTGGCCAGGGTTGCTTGTCAGAACCACATCCGGCCAGTGCTGACCCTGCAGAAGGATCTGCAGTCACCTGTCCCTTTGACCTATGTCAAATCCCCAGCCGGGGTCTGACCCAGCAAGTCAAGGGTGTGTCCAGGACCTGAGGGCAGATGGGAAGCAGCTGGAGTGGCTAGGAGTAGGCACCTCATCCCTGGGGACACCCTGGCTGTGTGGCTGACCACAGCCCAGCAAGGGTCTTCAGGGAGGTGCTGGACATCTGCAGGTGCCGTCCTGCAGCTCTGCCTTCAGGGAGGGGCTTGACCTGGAAGTTGGGGGCCACACGGATATGCAGGGCAGAGGGCTAGGTCAGGTTGGCAGGGTCTGAGTGTATGAAGTCGGGCATGAATCTCGTAGGTCTCAAGGTGTGAGCCACTGCAGGCAGACTCATGAGGGTGCCCCTCAAGGCGTGCAGGGTGGGGGTCAGCGCTTGGGTGTGTGAGTGGGGCTAGTCAAACACTGATGCCATAAACAAGGAAGAGAGGAGATTTTATTGGTGCTGTCTACCTGTGTCCACCAAGCAGCCAGGCGTCTCCCACCATCCTGAAGACCCTGTGCACACTGCCTTGGGCAGACCCCCCACGCACTGCTCTGCCACCTCGGGCCCCCCACTCACCTTCCCACCCCATCTGACTCCTCTCAGCCTCAGCTTCCACACCAGCTGACCCATGGGGGCAGGGACAATCCCAGAAGCTAAGTGCTCATGAATGAGGCCACAGGTTCTGCCTGCACCCTCATCCAGGGATCCCCAGAAGGAGCCAAGGTCCTGCCCCATAGACTCCCCACATACACGGGGGCTGCAGCAAGCACTGGAGGCATCTGTGTATCTGCCAAGGTCTACCCAGGTAGACCTTGACCACAATCCCTTGAGGCTCAGGGGCAGAGGGGCTCTTGTGAGCAGGGCAGATGCCCCAGGACATGCCTCTGGCTCCTATGGCACCTAGCATCCCCATCCTGACCCTACCCCAAACCCAGCAGAGTCTTGCCCATCTCTGCCGCTCCTAATTCCAGTATCTTCCCCTGCCACTCACCCTCCACTCATGTAACCAGATGAAACACAGTGCCCGGTTAAGTTAGATTTCAGATCGACAACAATAATTTCTTAGTATAAGTACGTCCCAAATGTAGCATGTCTGAAATTCAAATTTAACTGGGTGCCCTTTGCCTTTCATTTGCTAATCCAGTTCCCTATTAACCAGTTCCCTGCTCAGTCCCTACCCACCCAGAAGTCCAAATCTCCTCCCTCTAAGGGGAGGGGAGCAGCCTCAGCCCCTGGCTGGGCCTCAGGTGGAATCCAAAAGAGCCAGCCCCATGGACACTGGCTCCCTCCTGGATGCCCTGGAAGACAGGGATCAGAGGGCAAGGAGGAGGGCAGCACCTCCTGGCACCATGCTTGTCTCCTGTCCTGTGTCTTCGTGGCCCAGGTCTGGCTGCTAGGAGGTGGGACTTGGGCTGCGGCTACAGCTGCAGCTGGGACTGCGCCCTCGCCTCACCCGCCTGCGGAAGTAGCGGATGGCGGAGATAGTGCCAATGTTGGCCAGCAAGACTGGAAGAGAAGCACAGAGTCTCCTGGTGACAGCTCCTGTCAGTTGTCGCCTGGTCACATGACCCAGTCCCCAAAGGGCAGGACAAGGCCAGTGGAACAGAGCAGCGGGGTGGAGGCCAGGCAGCAAGGGAGAAGCAGGGTTGGGAGCAACCTGTGCCTCCTGTGCACACCTCCTCCCTCGGGCCCAGCAAGTGAGGCTGGACCAGGAAGCCCCCCCCTTTGACTCCTAGCACCAGCTCCCACTCCCCCCAGAGCCCCACACCTGTTTTCCAAGCGTCCGGGGTGTGTAGATCTGAGGTTCTCACAGCCCAGGTGGCAAAGGCCACAAACACCAGGCACATGTCATTCTGACTGAAGGGAGAGGAGGCCAGAGGACTGCAGAGCTCCCCTAGGAGAGAGAAGTGCACCCGAGCTTGACTGCTGCACCCTAGGCACGCCTGTCCTGGGCACGTCCACCCTGGGCACGTCCACCCTGGGACACGTGTACCCTGGACACATCAGTCCTAAGAATCATCTGTGCTGCCAGCACCTGCCCCACTAAGGCCCAAGTGAGAGCACCCCAGCACCGAACCTGCTAGAGGTGCTTTGGAGAATGGCCTTCCTGGCATTTGGGCCTGGACTGAGGTCAAAGCCCTGAATGGCCATGATCCCTGGCCTGGGCTGCCCCATGTGGACTGCATCGTGGGATGCCTGGGAGCTTGCCCTTCCCTCCCGACAGATCCCCAAGTCCCTCCAGGGGCTGATGCCCCAGGATCATGCCCCACCCCCACCCCCACCCCCACAACCTTCTGGCTGGGCTCCCTGGACAGTGTGTTCCCAGAACCTGGATGGACTTGGGTCCTGAGCAGACGCACCTGCCCGTCTGACTGCCAGGCTGAGCTGTTCCACCATGGCTGGACTGGGCTCAGGCAAGGTCCCGGGCCCCACTTCTTGGGGGTTCTCTGAAGCCCGCATCTGGAGAAGGGCAGCTGATGGCAGCACACCTCCAAGCCCATCCTCCCCAAGGAAGTGTTCGTAGGCCTCAGGGATGGAGATGGGCACCAGGTCACCAGGGGGTGCCACGGGCACAGCCTCGGCCCTTGGGGGCGGGGCTGCAGCTGGGGAGCAATGGCCCTGGCGGCGGGGCATCTGGCCCTGGCAGTCCCGGAAGAAGAACTCGCACGTGTCTGGCCACTGGACTTCGCCCAGGGCCTGACTGGCCCCCTCCTCTGCAGCACCTTCGTCCTCCTCCTCAATGGTGTCACAGAAGAAGAACTCATAGGCCTCTGGGAGGGTCACTGCAAAGCTGCTGCCCAGTCCAGGCCCCACGGAAGCAGAAGGGGCAGGGCGCGGCAGGTGCTTGAGGATCCGAGGCTGAGGGGGCCGGGACCCGACTGCCACAGCATCCCAGGCTGCAGACCCCCCACGGCCCCCCACTGCCATCCTCAGGGCTGAGGGCCAGACTATGACTGGCGAGGGTGGGCCCTCAGCCCGGGCTGACGCCGGCTGCTCCGGTCTAGGCTCTGCCATAGAGAATCGCACCTTCTTCCTCTTGGGAGCCTGCATGGGGCCCGGCAGGGGCTCACCCTCAGGGGCTCCTGGGGCCCCTGCAGAGGGCTGCTCTCTGGGCTTCTCTTGGGGTCCCCCAGGAGGCACGATCACCTCTGTCCCCACTATGTCAGACCCAGCTTGGAGGACAGGGGCCCAGGAGGGCTCAGCAGCACTGGCTCTGGGGGTATGTGTGGACACACCTGCTTCAGACTGGGCCTTGGAGGCAGAGTGAGGCTGAGCTGTACACAGCAGAGCCACAGAGACAGGAGCAGAGGAATCCACCTCTGCTGCATGCAGATCCACATGCAGTCTTGGTGTGGAGACAGGTGTAGACCCAGTCTGGGCACGTTGAGGCTCAGAGGCAGGTGTAGACAAGGCCATGTCAGGTTGAGGCTTGGAGGTAGGTGTAGACAAAGCCATGTCGGGTAGAGGTTTGGAGGCAGATGTAGATGAAGCCATATTGGGTTGAGGCTTGCAGGCAGGTGTAGACAAAGCCACATCAGACTGAGGTTTGGAGGTAGGCATAGACAAAGCCACATTGGATTGAGACTCAGAGGCAGGCTTAGACGGACCCACGTCGGGTAGAGGCTCAGAGGCAGGTGTAGATGAAGCCACATCAAACTGAGGTTTGGAGGCAGGTGTAGACAGAGCCACATCAGGTTGAGGCTCAGAGTCAAGCATACATAGATCCATGTTGAGTTTAGTCTTGCAAGCAGGTGTAGACAGACCCATGCCAGTTTGAGGCTTGGAGGCAGGTGTAGACAGAGCCACATCTAGCTTAACCATGGAGACATCTGGATGAGTCTCCTGGACAGATATGGATGCCATGTGTAGCTCAGATCTGGGAATTGCTCTGATCTGGTCCGTACCTTGCTCAATTACAGGCACAGGTATAGATAGAGCCAAGCCTCGCCCTGGACTGGCAGCATGCTCAGGGGAACTAAAGCCCAGCTTGGGAGCACCTGCCGAGTCTGGCTCCAGTTTGTCCTGCTGGGTTCCTGCCGTCAGCTTTGCTGCCCCAGCCACAAGCCCCTTGCCCCTGGACCCAGCCAGGCCAGTGCCCTCCTCAGGCCTGGCCTCAGTGGGCAGCAGGGAGCCCAGATGGGCAGCAGCAGGGCCTGGGGCTCCTGAGCGCCCTCCCCCCTTGGGACCCACAGCACGCCTCTTCTTGCGCCCAGGGCTCCGTGCTGGGGCTCCAGGGCTGTCTGGGGATTTCTGGGAGGTGGGACTGTGGCCAGGAGACTCCGGATTCCGAGGGGGCTCACCAAGGGGGCTGGGGGCCGGGCCCTGCAGGAGCCTCTGCATCTCCTCTCTGGAAGCTGCTGACCCCGGGAGGACTGAGCACGGGCCGGGAGGGGCAGCACCTGAGCCAAGGAACAGAAGAGCTTCTGACTGTGTGGACGTGCCGGCTGCCTGCTGACCAGGTCCCAGAGCCAGGACAGGCTCACGCTGAGACCTGCTGACCAGCTGCCCGGTGGCCTCGTCATCCTCCTCTTCACAGCCCTGGCAGCCCCTCCTCCTGGGAACAAGCTGCCCAGTGAGAAGGGGTGGGGGCCCAGGGGGGCTGTTGCCACTGCTGTCCCCTTGGTCAATGTCACTGGACAAGAGCTCATCTCCAGAGGCCAAGGCAGCCTGCAGGAGACCACACTCATCAGCAGTGGCAGAGAACTCGGCCCAGTCCTGGTCACTGAGCTGGACGCTGTACTGGAAGTTGTCCATCACAGGTCAACAGAGGTGCTGGAGAGGCAGCAGAACTTGGAGCTGGGTGGAGTCTTCACAGGTCCAGGGTCCAGGCACAAACCTGCTCACGTGGCCACCACCCCACCCACCCCAGGGGCACCCACCATCTCCCTGGTACACCATCTCCACCCTGAAAGAAGCAGGATCCTTTCTTCTGAATTAAAAAAATTCCTGGCTCCCACTTGCCCAGTCTCCTAATCATCTCTAAATGGTAACTTTATCAGGACACACTGCCGCTGTCCTGACATCAAATGTGATCCTGCATTAATGGATAAACTGGCATTCCTTGCATTTGCGTCTCCGCCCAGCAGTGGCTCCTTCAAGCCCTGAGCCCTGTGCAGCAGCCTACCTGACTGCCTTTGTTCTCTCAGAGCAGGCTGCACCAGGACAACCCACCAGGGGTCAGGGCCCCTCGTGATGGTCAGCCCTGGCCTGTCCCAGCATGCTCTAGCTGGCAGCAGGCCACAAACTAGAGGCTGCAGTGTCTAGGAGGTGACGAGCCTTGGGCAATGACCTTCACCAGCCTTGGCTGGGACAGACTTCCTCTGAGCTCACCAAGGTCAGAGCTGGCTCAGGGGTCAGCAGGAAGAGCCTGGGCTGGGTGTTACAGAGCAGAGCTGAACCTCTGACCCCTAATGGCCCCCTCAGGCTATCCTCAGGCTGCACCCCTGGTTGAGTCCTGCCCAGCTGTCCAAGGCCCTGCTCTGCCCAGTGGACCTGAGCTGGTGAGAGCCAGCCTCTGCCTCCATGGGGGCTGCTCTTGGGCTCTCAGTGAGATACACTGCCAGACCCAGAGGACAGGAGGTCATTGGCTGGGATAGTCCTGAGACAAAGCTGCCTAGAGGCCAGAGTGTGATGGCTTGCTGCCCACTGACTCGAGCCCTCCTCGCTGGCCTGGGGGCTGCCTGCCCCTGGGTGCCTTGGACAAGAGTGTGGGGATGACCACGTCCTACCTGATCTAGGCAGCCAGCGGGGCAGTGGAGCTGTGTCTGCACATCCCATTCCCAGACAGCATGGTTCTGGGCTCACCCTGCAGGCTCCACCCCTAATGCCCAAAATACCTCATGCCTGTGCACACATGACTCGTGCCAGTCAGGTCCCAGGCCACAAATAGATGGCATTTGAGGGGACTCCAGCTATGTGAGGGACGTCGTCCTGGTACAGATCCAGGCCCAGAGTTGGTGCCAGCGAAGGTCACATCAGACTCTGGCCAGAGAATGCTGACCAGCACTGCACGGGCCTCCCTTTCCCAGGCAGGAGGCTGCTTGCACATCCATCTCACCATGAGCCTCAGGCCCATGTGTACCCTGCCCCCAGAGTGTCTCCCACCCAGTTTTTCAGATGAACTCTCACCAACCTGGGGCAGGACTGCTCCTACCTGGCCTGCCTCCTGGGGTCACAGAGCCTCCCCTGGGGCATTGCTGAACCTGCCGGTGAACTTGGGAGAAGGTAGGGCATTCCTTGCTCTCTGTGGGGGCCTCCTCTAATGGACCTCAGAGAGTTGGGGAAGGCTGGGGGTACAAAGCAGTTTCATTCCTGATCTCAGCTCTTGTGGACAGGCCCAGGATGGGGTGGCCTCTGCCTCAGGGAGAGGCTGGCAGGGCAACACAGCATCTGTGCAAGCCCTGAACACTTGTCTGAAACTCATCCATCCTGAGAGGGGAATCAAGAGGACCCTTATGCCTGAAAGTCATGAGGCACAGACACAGTCAGTGTCAGAATTGGGTCACATAGTCCTGCCTTTAACCCTGCTCCAGCTGCAGAGCAGGGGCGCCCTCCAGGTCCTCCGGGTCTTGGGAAGGGTTGGTGACCATTCCCAGACAGGGCCCGAGTCAGAGGACAAGAGGACAAGAAGGGGAGTCAGACAACATGCATCTAAACAGACAGGGAGCAAGCTCTTCCCAAGCAGCGTGTTCTAGGAGGTGGAGCAGGAGAGGAGTGCCCAAAGGAGCCCAGGGCCTCTCTCAGCCAAAGGGCTGTGGGGTCCGGCAGGAAGCTGGTGGCGGGCCAGCATGGTGAGAGGCTAGTGTGGAGGGCTTGGCTCTTGGATCTGAGTGGATGTGCCTGTGGAAGGTGCTGGGAAGTGGGTGGCAAGACACACTTCACCTCTGCAGAAGGGCATGCCACCAAACAGGCTTCCTGGGCGGGCAGTCCACCTGCTTCATCCCTAACACAGCCCTGTCCCTTGCGCTGATAGGAGCGGCTCAGGGTTACAATCTATACCACTAATTTTAATGTTGGAGTGGGCAAGGGAAGGGCTGCAGTTAAAAATGGCTACAATTGGGCCTCTATATCCCAGTGGAGACTAAATGCTACATCTGAGAATGGACCATCAAACTTTCTACCGCTCACAAGCTACCTGGGGTAGGTGAGCCCAGCAGGCTGGAGCTGTGAGGGGAGCCCTGCCCCACAGAGCTTCAGATCTGCCCCCAGCTCCAGGCTGCTCACAGTTTAGGAGGTCATGCCAGCAGGGGCTGCCGTGGAGTCCCCAGCGAGGGCCAGCCACGTGTACGTCTGCCACGTGGCTGTCCACCTGGGAGAGGGCGTTGGTGGTCCCACAGCAGCTTTGCAGGCATGGCTGCTGTGAACGTTCTGGAGCTTTTCTAGGAGCCCTGGGTGAGCTCTAGAAGGTTCTGCCCAGGGAGTCCCCCAAGCACATTATGCACCCCCGCCTCAATCACAGGGCAGAGGCTCTGCAGCCTCCTTCGGGCATCTGTCTCTGCAGACACGGCATGTTACCTCACTTTACTGTGAAGGTCTAACGTCTTTGGTGAGAAAGAAGCTGCTTCGTCAGTGCTGCTGTGCAGTCACCTGTCCGTGCCACTCTGCCCGCGTGGGTTTGCAGAGTTACTCATTCCACCTTCTTTGTGCTGAGGATGGAAGCCAGGGCTGGCAATGCGGGGCAAATACCACCGAGCCACATCCTCAGCCCAAACTTTTGATGAACAGAAGGTTTTTTTTTTTTTTAATTTTTTTAGCTGTAGATGGACACAATGTCTTTATTTCATTGCTTTGTATGTGGTGCTGAGGAACCCAGGGCCTCACGCATGCTAGGCAAGCGCTCTACTGCTGAGCTACAATTCCAGCCTCAAACAGAAGTTTTTTGTTTTTGTTTTTTTTTTAATTTAATTTAATTTTTTTTTTTTTTTTTTTTTTTTTGGTGCTGGGGATTGAACTCAGGGGCACTCGACCACCGAGCCACATCCCCAGCCCTATTTTGTGTTTTATGTAGAGACAGGGTCTCACTGAGGTGCTTGGTGCCTCACTGTTGCTGAGGCTGGCTTTGCACTCCCCATCCTCCTGTCTCAGCCTCCCTAAGTGCTGGGATTACTGGCTTGCACCACTGCGCCCGGCTCAGAAGTTTTTAATTTTAACATAGTACGTTTGCCAACAATTGTTCCTTAGTATTTTTTCATCCTTTTAAAGAACTCTTTGCCTGCCCCAAAGCCATGAGAATATTCTTGCTTTTTGCACAAATCTTCATCTCTTCACCTTCACACTCGGATTTGCTGCTGCCCGGCACTGGTTTTCCCGGGTCATGGCACAGTTTCGTGTCCACGTGGTCCCAGGGGGCCTAGCACCATGTCCTGCAAGGCAGGGCGATGGCACCTGGTCACGTCTCGAGGCACCACATGTGTGTGCAGGAGACACAGCCAAGGCCCACGCAGGACGCTGGGAGATGGAAAGGCCTCGAGGATCCTGGGGCCGGGCAGTGGCAGGACCCAACACAGGCTTTTAGACAACTGCCTGCCGTCCCTGGAGAGGGAACATGGGGTCCAAGGGAGGCCTGCTCTGAGCTGGGGAAGGGAGCTGCGGGCAGCAAGGCCAGAGGAGAGAGGGTGAGCAGAGTTGATGGGGACAGCCGTGCCTGGAGCTGACCGAGCCCTCAGAGGGAAGCCCTTCCCTCATTCCCACGCCCGTGAGCCTTCCTGGCAGGGACCATGGGGAGGCAGGGCTCTGTGGCCTATCTCACCCAAGGAGAAGAATATGCCATGCTCACCACTCAGCTGTACGGTGGAGGCCTTGATTCCTGGCAGAGACCAGCACTTGGTCAGTGGGCCCAAGTGATTGGGTGGAGAAGAGATGGACAGACCTGCCCAAGCAGCTGGGGCCCCTACCACACAGGAGGGGGTGGGTTCCGCAAGAGTGCCATACCCCTGAAGACCACTAGAGGGCACCAGGACTCCATAGGGAGACAACAATGAGGCCATTCCGTCCAGACCTGGTTGGTGTCGCCTTGTCCTGACTTCTCCCGTCCAGACAGGAAAGGGATAAGATGGAGGTTTCTGGGTG
Organism: Xerus rutilus; assembly: GCA_028644305.1. Taxonomy (NCBI): domain Eukaryota; kingdom Metazoa; phylum Chordata; class Mammalia; order Rodentia; family Sciuridae; genus Xerus; species Xerus rutilus. The sequence goes on from CM053400.1 coordinate 145,594, forward strand.
GTTGCCAAGCCCTTTCCTGAAACTGTATGATCCTTTTAAAGCCCTTGATCTTGAGACAGCTCTCAAAAGCAAGAGCTAACTGTCAATGAGCAACTAATGCATTCCAGGCTGTCTTAAATGCTCTGTAAAGCAGGGCATGGTGGGGCAAGCCTGCAATCCAAGTGACTGGGGAGGCTGAGGCAGGAGGATCTCCAGTTCAAACCCAGCCTCAGCAACTTAGGCTGTAAGCAACTTAGCGAGACCCTGTCTCAAAAAAGAAAGAAAGGAAGGAAGGAAGGAAGGAAGGAAGGAAGGAAGGAAGGAAGGAAGGAAGAAAGAGCGAGCGAGCCACAGCCCTGCTCCTCAAGAAAGAAAGAAAAATTAAAAAGCGTTGGGGATGTGGCTCAGAGGTTAAGCACACTTGGGTTCAATCCCTGGTACCAAAAAAAAAAATGCTTGGCAAAGAATGGGGCTTCTTTCTGTTGTTTTGAAATAGTTTTACTGAGGCATAATCATACATAATGAATTGCAAATATTTTAAGTGTAATATGCATATACCTAGGAAACCATTGCCATAATCCAGAGAGACAACATTTCCTTTGCCGAAAGGTGCCTGTGCCCCTCTGTGACTCCTTCCTCCGTCCACTAGGGAACCATCAGTCTGCTTTCCATCTCTATGAAGTGGTACATACTTGTTCATACAGTAAGAAGAAGTACAGTATGTCTGACATTGCCATGCAGCATTATTTTGAGATTCACACATACTACCACATACATCAAATTTTTAAAATGAGAAACATTCTCTTGTTGGATATATCACAATTTGCTACCATTAATCTGTTGATGAACATTTGGGGTATGTATAGTGTTGGCTATTACTTATAAAGCTGCTATGAAATTTGCATGAAAGTTCATGTATGAGCATAAGCTCTCACTTCTCTTGGGTAAATTCTTAGGAATGGAGTGGCTAGGTCACATAGTAGTTATGTGTTTATCTTTTTAAGACGCTACTCGACAATTTTCATGTGTTTGCTTTTAGGTTTGTTTTGTTGCTTTGTTCTATTTGGTTTGGTTTTTTGATGGTGCTGGAGATGAACCGGGGCCAGGTGAGGTGGTGAGGTACTCTGCCACTGAGCCACCCCCACTGGCCATCCAGAGTGGCTGTACAGTTCCACGTTTCCCCACTGGTGACGGAGTGGTCCAGATGCTCAGTCCATGGCATGGCCAGTCTTGTTTGGTCAGGCCTTATGGTTCAATCTGCCTTCCCTCTTTGCCTTCTTTTCTGTATTATTTGCCAATCATACGTCTTCTTTGGTGAAGTAACTGACCAAATCTAATTTTCCTAATTAGGTTGTTTTTTATGATTGGGCTTGAGGGTTCTGTATACACTCTGCATATCAGTATGTCTCCACACACGGAACCAGCTGTCACTGACCAAACACCTGAGGACCAACTGAAAAGGAGGAAAGACTCATTTGGGTCACAGTTTCAGAGACTTTGGTCCACAGCCGCGTGGACCCACTGCTTTGGACCCGTGTTGAGCCAGCATGCCACTGTGGGGAGTGTGTGCCAGAGAAGTCACACCTCATGGCGGCCAGGAGGGAGGGAGACAGAAGGTGCTAGGTTCCAGCACAACCGTCTTTCCCCTGGGCGCCACCTCCTCAGGCCTCACCAGCTCCTAACAGTGCCACAGGCCTTTAGCACATGGGCCTTTGGGAGATGGTCAAGGTCCGAAGTGCAGCACCCTGCAAGTGACTCGCATGTTTCTCCAGGCTAAGGCTTATGTTTTCATTTTCTTTCTCTTTCTTTCTTTCTTT
>CM053400.1:147889-276301 GCA_028644305.1 Xerus rutilus
CTGAACCACATCCCCAGACCTTTTTTCTGGGGTCGGGGAATGAGTCTCACTAAGTTACTTAGGGCCTCACTAAGTTGCTTAAGCTGACTTTGAGCGTACAATCCTCCAGCCTCAGCCTGCAAGTCACTGGGATTACAGGCATGCCGTACCATGCCCAGCTGTCCTTTGGGTTTAATGGAGGCTTCTCGTGTAAGCATAATGGATTAGATCATTGGCCACTGGTGACCAACTTGACCTTCACCTGCCCCTCAGCCCCTCCTGAAGCTACCCAGGGGGTTACCAGTCAGCACTTGGTATACAAAGACATCACTTTTTTTCTGATTTTTTTTGTTGATAGACATTTATTTTATTCATTTATTTATAGGCAGTGCTGAGAATCAGATCCAGCGCCTCACACATGCTACGCAAGTGCTCTACCACTGAGCCACACATCATTTTGAAGTTACAAGTATTTTATGATTTGTGTGCCAGGAGACAGTGAAGATCAAATATGTACCTCACAGTATAATAAAGGCCTAGCTGACAGCCAACACTAGCCCTGGACATGCACCTCCACAGCTGTAGCTGTGGTCAGCTACAGCTACAGGGCCAGGCCCTACACCTGGCAGAACAGGCCCTGCAGAAGATAAGATTGTGAACCAGCCACAGAGCTTGTGCAGGGCTATTTGTCAGAGGGCAGGCACTTACTCTAGGCCAAGATCCTGACGGAGGCAGCTTCACAGTGTCCACCTGGATGTGAACTTGAGATGTCAGCTTGGAGGGGGCTGTGTGGGCATCACGAGGAACCACACTCTGCCAACCCTGGAGCACAGATATTTGGAGGTTCCTTGCTGTAGTGATTTTCCTGGACAAGGCTCCTGACAAGTGACCAGGTAACAGGGCAGTGTGTTGTCCTGTCCGGTGTCAGGGCACCCCTCCTTTTATGGGCCTCGAGTGAGAGCATTATGCCATTTGATGTTGTGGTGTGTTTGATAAGCTCGTGGGCCTGGTTTTCTCAATATGAATTTGATATGGCCTTGCACCTGGTGCTTCTGGTCAGTTTGATAAGTTCACGGGTGGTCATTCTCATAAGCATAATTAATTTATTTATCATGTTGAGCCTTACGGCTGTGCCAGCAAATGGTGGCTGTTTACTTGTAGAAACAAGGTGTGGCGCTGTGCCCCTCAGTCCTTGTACTCAAAAGGGAGCAGCCTATGACAAACCACTGCTTTATGACACAGAGCACTCAGGGTGGGCACAGCCTGGGGACGGCTGTTCTGTAGGTTGTGGGGTGCGCGGAGCAGGGCACAGCCTTCTTTCCATGGTGAAGTTCTCCACTCTCGCTGGGCTGCTGCACCTGGAGCGGGCAACTATGCACATCCCCCATGCCACTTCCTGGGAAGACCTGCATGGAAGGGGCCAGCACTGACCCTGTGTCGTGCTACGGGGCCCCCTGTCCTGGAGACTACTCCTGGCTCCCGCTGCCCTCCTAGCCATGCCTGTCACGGTCCTCAGGGACTCCACAGTCTTCACAATGACCCTTCTTCCTCCCAGCCCATGCCCTCCTTGCTCACCTCATGCTGGCCAAGGTCCAATCCAGCCTCAGGGTCAGGATCCCCAACCAACCCCATCCCGGCAGGCCTCTCCACTCTTCTTCAGCCCTGCAAGGTGACATCCCAGCAGACGCCTCCGTTCAGGCATCCTCGTGCCGGGTGTTCTCTCCTCTCCTATTAAGCTGGGTGCGGTGGTGCAAGCCTGTGATCCCAGCACTTAGGAGGCTGAGACAGGAAAATCGCAAGTTCAAAGCCAGCCTCAGCAACAGCAAGGTGCTAAGCAACTCAATGAGACCCTGTCTCTACATAAAACACAAAATAGGGCTGGGGATGTGGCTCAGTGGTCGAGTGCCCCTGAGTTCAATCCCTGGTACCAAAAAAAAAAAAGAGTACTTTTGTCTGCAGCCCTGTGGCCACTGCTGAGCTGCCCGTCTGCTCCACCACACTCAACACCACCTGCATTGACCAAGTGTCACATGGCTTAACAACCACCTGCCCATTTTCCTCATACCTGGAGAGTCTGAGGAAGCCAAGGCTGCCTGAGGCCTCACTTGTGAAGTTGCTGTTGGCTGAGGGTCAACTGGACTGAGAGGGCTCCGTGCCGGATGCTCAGGGCTGTGTCACTGATGCTGGGCTCTCTACCAGCTGCCTGGAATCCTGCCCAACCTACCCTGCCTTCCTAGGGAGGCTCAGCCAACATACCAAGAGGGTAAAGTGGAGGCCTGTGTTTCAAACCCAATAGCAAAACTTCCAGCACATTCCACGGGTCAAGGCAGATCAGACCAGATTCAAGGGTGGGACCCTCAAAGTGCTGAGCAGTGTCTCTCTGTCATGTTGGGCTGCAGCTGCCTGTGGCAGGAGAGGGGCCATGTGTTGTCCTGGCCTTGGTCAGCCCCACTGCTGTGCCTCAGGTGGCCCTGATCTGCCCAGGCATTACTCCAGTCCTGGTCCACCCTCCAAAGCCTCCATCTCTCTCCTTGGCCACTCTCTCCAGTTCTCGGCTGATGTGACCCAGGATGTGGGGCCTAGGACAGAAGGACATGGCCTTCCCCTGCACAGCACCTGCTTACCCTCCCTGAGCGCGGCCAGCCGCTCTGGGTGCTGTGGCTCCCCCTGCTGGGAATTCCTTGGGCTGATCCTTCACAGTCGAGGCAGCTGCACCCTTCTTTTTTTTTAATGGATCTTTTTAAATTTTGTTTTAGCTGTCAGTGGATCTTTGTTTATTCATGTGTGGTGCTGAGAATCAGACCCAGGGCCTCGCGCGTGCTGGGCGAGCGCTCTGCCCCTGAGCCCCCGCCCGGCCCTGGCTCTGCCTTCTTGTGCCACTTGCACCCCTGCCAAGCCCCGCCCTCGCTCAGGTCCTCCTCCAGGGCCCTGGTGTCTGCACCTCAGAACTCACAGTCCCCACCGTGTGTCCTGGGCAGTGTGCGCTGTGTGCATGAGTGGTGGACGCATCCTCAACGTCCACCTGCCTGGCGACACCACCTTTCCCCAACTCTGGGTGGTGACAGCACCCACGAACGCTCAGGTAGCCATCGGATGTCAAATATGACTTTTAAGGTCAAAGTGAGACTTTCATGTAGTGTGAGCACATGGCCATTGAATGTCTTGCTTGGAGACGGGGACGAGCCGCTGGGAGCCCCTGGGGACCATCTCACAAGCCCAAGCAGGCAGGACTGCAGGAGTGGCACTGCCCGGGCCTTCGGGGTACAAGGCCAGCGTTTCCCTGGGACAAAATCCCTGTGCGTGTTCCCACAACCACCCCACAGGGCGGGAGCAGAGGCTTCTCCAGGCACACAGCATCAGGAAGCCACCTCCAGGGCAGGTGGGGCGGGACAGGAGGCCCTGTGCCCTCCAGGTCTGCAGTGATGCTGCTCAACCTGTAGACTGGGACTCACTGGCACTGCTTCCTGGGCAGGCATCTCCTGCTGGAGAGCTCTGATCCCAGCGGAGAGAGTGGCCGGTCCGTCCAGGTCAACTCCCCACCTCTGCACGCCCCTGTCTACCGGGTACCTGAGAACCAGAGGCCAGATGTGTCATTCTGTGGCAGGAACATAAGGGGGCCTGGTTTGGCTGCAGCCCAAGCCCCGGCTGCCTGTGGCGGTCCCCCGGTCCTGTGTCATGTCATGCACCGCAGGTGAGCAAGTGCCCAGCTCAGGCCATGCCCCCAGCAGACCTGCAGCTCCTCTTCCCCCTTGATGAGGCCCAGTGGGTTTGAACTGTCCCGTAGCTGCTCCTGCCAACAGCTTTCCACAGATCAGAACAGCAGCCCTGACCACAGACCTGTCTCCACCGGCCGGCTCCTCTACAGACCCCACCCCTGTCCCGAGGGCCACATCCCCAGCCCAGGACTGTTTTACCAAAAACCAGATTCCAAGTGGTTCTGAAGGGCCCACTAGGCCTGCTGCACAGTGTGGAGGGAGGTCTCCTTCTTGCCCTGTGCTGGGTCCTGCTCTCCCAAGAGGCCCATTACCACGACTGCCTCTGGGAGGAGCTGTGCCAGCTCAGGGCAGTGAGGAACAAAGGCTCTGGTCTGGTGCAGCCACTTAGCCCTCCTGGCCCTGGTGGAGGGTCTGAGGGTCTCCTGGCTGCTGTTTAATCAGCCCAGCCTGGGAGCCCCGCCCAGGTCTTGGCTGACACATCCCCTGGTCATCATCACAAGCCGAAAAGAAAGCCCTGTGCTCCTGTCCTGCAGCTATGGCACGCTCAGCCCCTGCCTCGGGAGGCCTGGGGGAAGGCCTCGGCCATCCACCCAGAGGCATCGGATGACCTTTAAGCTGTGACCAAAGGCCACAAAGGGACACAAGGTCAGGTGCCATGAGTCAGCCAGATGTCCTCCAGGTGGTGATTAGCCCACTGGGGAGGCAGGGAAAGGGGTCTGGGTCTGAGGCTGGCAGACTTGCATTGGATGGGAGAATCTGGTCCCCTGTGCTTCTAGACTGTCACCTCAGTGAGGCTAGGTCCTGGCACTGTCATGAGGAAGGCTCTGTCACCCCTGAGTGCAGGGACACAGTCTGCATCAGGAACCAGCACCGGCCCTGATAGGGCTCACCCCACCAAGGGCATGCCCGCATCCCGGGCAGGACTGTTCTCCAACAGGCATGAAACCAGCTAGGACTAGGCAGTTGAGGGAGCAGAAGCAGACGTGCGGTGACACCAGAGTCCCCTGGTGCCTGCTGTGCAGACATGCTTTGCCACATCGTCACAGCTCCCTGTTGCTGTGACGGAAGCACTGGCTCCTGGCATGGGCACCTTGGGATGTCAGATCAGATGAGCCTGTAGGTTCTAAATGCTAATTTATGGCCAATAAAATATTCAGGTATGTGCTTTCAGGCACAGTTGGGAGGGTGCTCTCACACTTTTTTTTAAATATTTTTTTGGTGGTAGATGACACAATAACTTTATTTATGTATTTTTATGTGGTGCTGAGGATTGAACCTAGTGCCTCACACTTGCGAGGCAAGTGCTCCACCACTGAGCTACAGCCCCAGCCCGGTGCTCTCACACTTATTAAGAGTCAGAATGGTCTTGGGAACATAAAATCCACACATTTTTATAGGTAACAAAATTAGATGTATCAGATGTAATCCGATGTGTTAGAGATTTCAGTCCTTCACACAGTGCCCTCGGCGTGGCTGGGGGCAGGCACAGCAGTGAGCAGGCTGTACAGGGAAGAGACGCTCAAGCGACAGAGAAGTGAATTGCAGGGCTGCTGAAGGCACCAGCACAGGCAGAAGTACAGGAGAGGCAGGTGGCCGGGGAGGGCCACACCTGGGACGTGGCTGGAGGGAAGGCTGGAACTCCGCAACTTCTCTGCGGACCGCCCTGTGGTCCTCAGCTTTGCAACACTATGACAAAATACCTGACACAGTCAACTTAAAAGGAGGAAAGGTTTACTTTGGCCCAAGATTCAGAGGTTTCGGTCCATGGTCCCTTGGCTCTGCAGCCCTTGAGGAAGCACATCATGGCAGGCATGGCGATAAGGAGGAAGCCGCTCACCTCATGAGGGTCCAGAAGCAGGGAGAGGAGGGGCCAGGTACCAGTGCCTGCCAAAGCAGCTCTGTGTCCTACTTCCTCCCACCAGGCCCCGTCTCCTAAAGACTCTACCACCTCCCAAGCGCAACACGGGCTGGCAGCTGAGCTGCCAACACGCAGCCTTTGGGGTCACTCAAGATCCAAACTCTAGCAGCCCTGTTCTGGACTTTTGATATCCCTAGTCTCACAGTAGGTTAGCGTCTGACTTGTTTTACTCAGGACTATGGTGTGGTATGTCAGAGCCTGCTTCCTTGTCCTGGCCAAGTAATATTCCCGGTGTGTGTACACACCACACTTTCCTTGCCCATTTATCTGTTGATGGACATTTGAGTTGTTTCCACCTGTTACCTATTGTAAATAATGCTGGTAGCTGGGCATGGTGGCGCACGCCTGTAATCCCAGCACTTTGGGAGGCTGAGACAGGAGAATCGCGATTCAAAGCTAGCCTCAGCAACGGCGAGGCGCTGTCTCTACATAAAACAAAAAATAGGGCTGAGGAGGTGGCTCAGTGGTGAATACCTCTGAGTTCAATCCCCAGTACCAAAAATAAATAAATAAATAATGCTGGTGTTCGGGGCTGGGGTTATGGCGCAGTGGTAGCGTGTTCGCCTAGCACGCGTGAGGCACTGGGTTCGATCCTCAGCACCACATAAAAATAAAATAAAGATATTCTGTCCATCTACAACTAAAAAAATAAATATTTAAAAAAAAATAATAATGCTGGTGTTCAATGCTTTGGGATGTGTATCCAGGAATGGCACTGCTGAGTCATATAGTTGTCTGACATTTTGAAGGACACTGGCCTGTTCTCCATGGTGGCTTTCACACTCCCAGCAGCAGTGCCAGGGCTCCTGGTTCTCCAGGTCCTTGCTGATGCTCATCACTGCCTGTTACTGGTGTCCTGCTGATGCAAGACAGTAATGGACCCAGGGGCACTGTACCACTGAGCCACATCCCCACGTCCCCTCTTTATTCTGATACAGGGTCTTGCTAAATTTCCCTGGTTGGCCTCCAATTTGCAATCCTCCTGCTTTGCCCTCCCGAGTAGCTGGGATTACAGGTGTGTGCCAGCACACCAACACGTCTGGCTCAGGGTGGTTATGGTTGGCGTTTCCCTAAAAACTAGTACGGGTGTGTGCGCATGCGTGCGTGCGAGCATGTTGCTGGGGATGGAGCCCAGGGCCTTACGTATAGTGAGCACTCTGCCACTGAACTGCACACCCAGCTCTTCTAGCTAGCTTGGAAATTGGGCTGAGCTCTTTGTCCTGTTGAGTTGTAAGTTTGTGCTTGTTTGTTTGTTCATTTGTTGGTACCAGGAATTGAACCCAGAGGTACTTACCCACTGAGCCATATCCCCAGCTTTTTTTTCCCTAATAAAACTCAGTTTATTTATATATAAAATGGTGTTAATTATTCTTTGCACAGTCATTGAAGAAAATTAAATGAAATTACGTATAAATAGGTCCCAATACCAAGGCCACCACATGGTAGGGACACTTTTTTGGGGGGTGGGTACCAGGGATTGAACTCAGGGGCACTCAACCACTGAGCCACATTCCCAGCCTTATTTTGTATGTCATTTAGAGACAGGGTCTCACTGGGTTGCTTAACACCTCACCATTGCTGAGGTTAGCTTTGAACTCGCAATTCCCCTGCCTCAGCCTGCCAAGCCACTAGTATTGTGGGCCTGCGCCACCACCACGCCCACCCAGCCCTTTTTAATGTTTTGGAGACAGGGCCTCGCTGAGTTGCTTAGTGCCTCGCTGAGTTGCTGAGGTTGTCTTTGAACTCGTGATCCTCCTGCCTCAGCCTCCTGAGCCACTGGGATTATAGCTATGCACCACTGCACCTGGCTGTAAGAGCTCTTTATATATCCTGGATGCTAGACTCTTATCAGGTAACTGATTTGAAATATTTCATAACAGTCTGTGGGTTGTCTTTTAACTTTCTTGATAGTGTCCATAAATTTATTTTTGTACAAAATAAGATACATCTCTTTCACTAAGAAATAATCTGAACAAATATTGTCCTAAACCAATGGTTATCTCTGGGTAATTTGGATTATCCCTATCTTAAGATTTTTTCCAAATTAATCAGGGCGAAAATTTCCAAGCTAACTAATTTGCAAACTGGTAAATGGAAAGTGAAAGTTTTCAGTCATAGTCCATGTCACCATGACTTTTGTGCATCTCGTAGGGAACCCAAGGCTGGATATTTAGGGGTTTCTTTTTTTAAATAGGGTTTTGATTCTTCTTTTAAAAATATTTTTTAGATGTTGATGGACATGTATTTTTTGTTCATTTATTTATATGCGGTGCTGAGAATTGAACCCAATGCCTCGCACATGCTAGGCAAGCCCTCTACCACTGAGCCACAACTCCAGCCCTATTTGGGGGTTTCTGAAATGCACACCCATGGCGGGGCTTGGGAGGCAGGGATGGAGTCCTGGCCTTCACGTCCCCTTCTGAGCCAGGCCCTCCCAAGCATCTCCCTACCATTCTGTCATTCTGTTTTGTTTCTCCCATTCATGCTGGGGCACGCTCTGGGAAAAGGAAACTGAAACTGAAGGCCACCAGCCACTGGTGCAGGCTGCGGGAGGCACCGCCCTCTGACGTGAGTAGCTTGGACTCATAAATGGACTGTGGAGCAGCTGGAAGTGAGAAGCAGACCACTGCTGAGCACCTGAGGAGGACCAAGCACTAGCCATGGCCATGGTAAGGCAGATGGCGGGGGCGGCTGGGCTCCTCCAGCCCACTCCCCTCCCTCCCCTCGCTGGGGTCTCTCAGCCGCCGAGCACTTACTGCCAAGCTGCCAAGCTCTGGGCTTGGCCGGGGTCCCAAGTGTGAGGAGAGGGCAGGGCCAGAGGGGCACCCTGGAGTGTACAGGGAGGAAGGCAGAGGATGTGGGAGGAGGGGCAGCCAGCGGGGCAGCACCCAGGGCCTGTGGCCAGTGTAGGAGTCCAGGCCTCTGTGCTGCCTGCAGGGATGGAACCTGAAGGTGAAGATGCTGGGGGGCGAGGAGTTCCTGGTGCCCCTGAATGACTCCATGACGCTGTTGGAACTGAAGCAGCAGATTTTCAAGAAGATAGGGGTGCCTGCCTTCCAGCAGCACCTGGCCCTGCCCAGTGGCCCGGTGCTGCAGGACAGGATCTCTCTCGCGAGCCAGGGCTTGGCCTCTGGCAGCACAGTCCTGCTGATGGTGCAAAAGTGTGACAGCCCCCTGAGCATCCTGGTGAGGAACGACAAGGGCCGCAGCAGACCCTACGAGGTGCGGCTGACAGAGAAGGTGGCAGCGCTCAAGCGACAGGTGTGCCAGCAGGAGCACGTCCAGGAAGATCTGTTCTGGCTGAGCTTCGAAGGGAGGCCTATGGAGGATCATCAGCTGCTGGGGGAGTATGGCCTCACCGCCCAGTGCACTGTGTTCATGAACCTGCGCCTGAGAGGGGGCGGGGCAGGGCCTGGAGGACAGAGAGGAGCCCCAACCCGGGTCGAGTGCCGGGAGTAAATGACGTAAAGAATAAACTGCCTCTGTTCTGTCTGCCTGTGCATCCCCCTCCCCCTGCTGATGAGACAGGGCGGGAGGAGGTTTGAGAGACACCCAGGTCCACCCGCGTGACCAGGCCTGGGTTGGAAGTCAAGGGACAAGAGTGTCACAGAGCCTAGGGGGTCTCCACTGTGACTCTTCTCCCAGAAATTGAAGGGAGACGTACCTCCACACCTCCTAGGGGCAGCGGTCACATCTAAAGAATGACAAAGAGGCACATTTGCCAGGGCTGCCTGGACAGGCTGAGCCACAGACTCACAACGGCTCCACTTTCACACCTGGGTGGGCAGACTTAGAAAGGAACAGGCCAGGCCGGGCCAGGTCAGGTTCCACAGGCCACAGCGTGTGGCTCCATGGAACCAGCCCCTCCCAAAGCCCTAGAAGCAGTGAGGGTGGGTCCATGGGCCTGTGGGTAGGAGGGCAAGGGAGCCTCTTGTACACCATTGGGGACTGGAACCTGCCCACCTGCTCTGTCATGCCTGCGTGGGGTGGGGACAGGGCCTGGCCACTCAGGCCACAGCGAGGGGTGAACAGACCATGTGCATCCTCCAGGGCTAGCCTAATGGAGAGGCAAGTCCAGCAGGCCAAGGGCACCTGGAATTAGCAGTTTACCCTGTCCATCATGACAGTATGTCCCGGACCATCCTGGATGGGCCACTTCAGCCCCTCCTCTGGGAATGCCTCCTTCAGTAGTATCCTCCTGTACCAATCTAACCAAGGCGTTCCACAGGAGCAAGGTTGGGCACCTAGGATCCAGATATGGCGGGCAGAATGTGAACCTCTCTGGTCCCTGGACTACTACCCTGGGGGCACTCAGACCTCAGCTTTCAAATGCCTCAGAGGATTTGGCTGGAGACCCAGAAGTCCCCTTTTGGGCACAGGAGATGCAGATCTGGGATCGCCCGTGTCCCCCTTTTGCCATGCTGCAACACAGCAAGAGTAAGCACAGACCCCTGGAGCCCCCTTCTCCACTCGTCCTCCACCAGGGCCAGAGTGGGCTGAGGTCCTCCTCTGGGGAAGTGTCTGCCACCCACCCCTCAATGCCTCTGGCTCAGAAACCTGTGGCTCGCACACCGCAGATCTAGTTCTGAGAAGGCAGCATGGTGTCCTCTCTCTCCATCTTCAGCTAGGCGGGCTCTAGCTTGAAAACTCTGGGCCTCAGCTTACTCCGGTACCTATCCAGGCTGGGCTGGAGACCGTGGCCCAGGAGCGGCGAGGGGGCGTGTCCGGCTCCCGGGTGGGACCACCAGCCGATGGACAGCAGGGGGCGCCCTGCTCCTTCGCGGCCAGGCCGCGATGCCCGGGCGAGAGGTGGGCGGGTCTGCGCGACGCTTCCGCCAGTCACTGCCCGCACCGGTCAGCCGTTGGGGGGCGCGGCCTGCTGGGGACGCCCCCGCGCCCGAGCGAGCAAAAGTCTAGACCCAGAAAGCTCGGTCCGGGATCCCAGCAGGAGGGACCGCTCCTCCGCCGGTGAAGGGGCAGGCCGCGGGGCGACGGGTCCGGGCTCCAGCCGCCCCTCTTGAGGCCCCGTCGATCCCGCGAGCCGCTTGGAAGTCCCGTCACGTCGCCTCTAGATTATGCATTAACCCGACTTCAGCCGCATTTCCTGGGGGGGACGTCCGCGCAGGCGGGGGAGGGGCGGCCGCAGGGGTGAGGCACAGCTGAGAGCCCGGGCCGCCCCGCCCCCGGCCTGCCCATGTCCCCGGCCGGTCCCACCGCCACCCGGCGCGACGCAGCGCCCCCACCCCCGGCCTCCGCCCGGCGCCGCCGTCCCGGTGCTTTGTTCGTGGCCGGCGCGGGTCGCAGGGCGCCGGGCGGGCGGGGCGGCCCCCGTGGGGGAGGGGCAGCGCTGCCCGGCCCCGCCCCCGCCCCGCCCCCGCGCCGCCCGCGCTCCAGCCTCCTCCCAGGGCTGCGTCCCGTCCTGTCCAGTCCGGTCCCCGGCGCGGCCCGGCCCGCGCGCTCTCCCGGTCGCCTTCCGCCGTCCTTGGCTGCGCCATGGACAGCTTGCGGCCGTCCGGCCCGGCTCCGTTGCGGCCACTGCTGCTGTTCCTGGTGGTGGCCGCGCATACCCTGCCCAGCGCCGGCGGGACGTGCCCGGAGCGCGCGCTGGAGCGGCGCGAGGAGGAGGCGAACGTGGTGCTCACCGGCACGGTGGAGGAGATCCTCAACGTGGACCCGGTGCAGCACACGTACTCCTGCAAGGTGGGCCCCACCGGGACCCCAGCCCCGGGAGGCCCGCGCCGGGGCCTCTTCCTCGCGATGCTTCCCCGAGGCCCTCCCCTTGCGTGCCGGCCGCCCTGCTGGGACCCCTACCCCAGGCCGTGGGAACGAGCCCGGACGCGCTGCAGCCCCTGCTCGCGCTCCCTTGGCGACCGCCAAGCCTCCGGGTGGGGCGCCAGGTCCCGGAAACTCTGGAGCGACAGGGAAAGTTCCTGCGGTGCTGCTGCGGTACCGCCTGTGGTGCCCAGGCCCGAAGCGGGGTGGTGGCTTCCCCTCTGCCCAAAGCCTTTTCCCTAGTCGGAAACAAGTGCACCTCCCCCCAGGGAGGATGTGGGCTGCCGCACCCCCTCCCCAGCAGCTAAAGAAAAAGGGTAGAGAAGGGGGAGGTGACACTCTTTGCCCGGAGTGGAGACGGGGGCTCGACCTGTGGTCAGTGCTATTCCCCGCTCTTTAGAGGGGGATACCGGGGCTAAAGGGGTGCCTGGAGAAAGAGGTGCACAGCTTAATTTCCTAACGTAGAGCCTGCTGAGGGGTGCAGCGGCCACGGGTTGTGGGGGGCAGGAGCAGGGAGTGGGCGGGGCCGCTGCTGAACCTCGTGTGCATGGGCGGGATGGGGGAAGGGGGCCAGGGGCAGGTGCTCTATCCTGCTCCCGGGAATACTGGAGCTCCGCTGGCCATAGGGAGGAGAATCTTGTCCCGCTTCTTCAGCTGGATCTGGGAGCTCCTGGAGTAGGTACGGTGGGTTTCCCCCACAGTCTGCTAGGGAAGCCTCTGAGGACCCTCTGGCCCCTCGAATTGCCTCTCTGGACCAGAAATCGGATCATTCCTGTTCCAGGGAGATGGAGAGGGTTGCGGCTTGTTTCAGAGTAGCCCGTGCAGACTACAGCTGGGGTCCCCCCATCCCCCGCCGGGCCCCTCCCCTCACCGCTGGGCACTTTGCCAAGCCCCTGCAGGATTTTCCCGACTTCCTCCCCTGCTCCTGGGTGTGGCTGGGGTGGGGGGAGGCGGTGAAAGCCAACAAGCCCTCCCCTGCCTGGGCTATCTTCTGCTGGAGCCTACTGGATGTGTGGAGGTTAGATGAGGCTGTGCCAGCTGATGGAGGGGTTCCTGCAGATTCTGCAGTCCCAAGCTGGCAGGTGGAAAGGCCACCCGTTGTCTTTCACCCCCATTCCAAGAGCCCTGGCCCCCGACAGCTCTTGAAGAAGGGGCCTCTTCCCAGAACTCCTTTGGCAGGGAGTAAATGGGTCTGTGGAACTGTTCTGTGGGCCGCCTCGGGTGGGGGCTTGTAGCAGTCCCTCCTGCAAGTGTGTCAGAGTAGACGCCCTTAGGGTCCCGGGAGGAGAAGGTAGAGGGTGGGGCTGCCTGACGTGCCCGAACTTGACTGTGGTTCACGGCTGCCTTGGCTGCACTGACTGTGGAGCTGGAGGAGGGGGCTTTTACTTCCTGGGGGTGTCAGCCCACCCACAGGGGCTGTAAAGATCCGGGCTGGCTGCTTGCCCTGAAACCCTTTCTGCCCCTGGTGGCTGGTCCTGACTTTGCCCAGAGTGTGTGCAAGTGGTGGCAGGCAGAGGGGGAGGAGAGGAAGGGTGTCAGGAGAAGACTCCAGGCTAGGTGGGCCCCTCCCCAAGCCCAGCTGGAGCTGAGGTAGACATTTTGGAGTTGGGATGCTGACCTTGGTTAGACCTGGAGTAGGAGCTGCTTCCTGGGGTGCACATGTGTTCGTGGGACATCTTATCACAGATGAGGAGGTCCCATTTCCTCATGTGTGACATGGGGGCAGTGCCAACCAACACTGTGGATACTTTCCTGCAGTCCCTGCCCAGGAGCATTCCAGAGATCTCTGCTCAGGGCTGGGGTCTACTGTGGACATTCAGCCTGAGCAGCCAAGGACAGAGGGGGGAAGGACCCAGGCCACTATCTGGCATCCTTCCCCCAGGAAGAAAAGAACCATTAACACCTGCTCCTGTGTCTACCCAGGTTCGAGTCTGGCGGTACTTGAAGGGCAAAGATGTGGTGTCCCAGGAGAGTCTGCTGGACGGCGGCAACAAGGTAGTCATTGGCGGCTTTGGAGATCCCCTCATCTGTGACAACCAGGTGTCCACTGGGGACACCAGGATCTTCTTTGTGAACCCAGCACCCCCCTACCTGTGGCCAGCCCATAAGAATGAGCTGATGCTCAACTCTAGCCTCATGCGGATCACCCTGCGGAACCTGGAGGAGGTGGAGTTTTGTGTAGAAGGTGCGTGGGGGGTCCATGCAGGGATCCAGTGATGGGGGCGGGCAGAGGATGACAGGTGTGTGCAGAGGGCAGGCTTGGAGGTGAATGGCAGAATTGCGGCCACTGGTCCTCTGGTGGGGCCCAGGGAGGGTGAAGAGGGCTTTACTGTGGCTCTAGCACACACTCGCTGTCTTGCTCTCTGGCTGTGTTCCGAGCTCATTCCTACTTCTCTGCTCCCTGGCTGCATCTCTAGCCATCCAGCCATCAGAGCTCAAGGAACAGAAGCCAGCCCTGCAAAGGGCCTGGCCGCCTGTGCTTCCTTTCCCCTCCCTTGGAGGGCTCCTTCCCGGGGAGGAGCTGGGACCTGGGGACTGAATGGACAGCCGCTCTTGTGCTCCTGCAGGAGCCCCGTGTCTGCCTGGACGGCCCACACGTTTGAGCAAAGCCCTTGTGGCAAGGCTCAGGGGTTGGAGGTTGGGGGCCTATCCTGTGGGTCCCAGAGGCCCACGGATCCTGGGAAGAGCTGCCGTGGGGTGAGTGCTTCTGGGGACTGGACAGGTTAGTGCCTGACCTCCTCCCCACCTGGCCTCTGGGAAGTGATCCGTCACATGACGGGCCGGGAATGTGGTGGGAGAATGTAAGAGTCTGTTGCCTCCACTTCCTGTCTGTTCCCTTATGGTTGTCTGGAATGGGATGTGGGGTGGGGGACGGGGAGAAGCTTCCTCCCAGGTCAGTGGCAGGGGTCATGACTTCCAATCCTCTGAGGTGCTCTGTTGGCAAGTGGGGAAGTCCTACCTCTTCTCTTCCTTTCTGCTTTAATGCTGGCTTGGCTCCTGAGGAGGATCTCTGGGACCCCTCCCCCGTTGTTTTGCTGGGGGGCACTGTGACGCCTGGGGGGGCACTGTGACGCCGGACTGACACAGCCCAGAATGGGCAGCCTTGTGGTCTCCCCAGCTGTGCTCAGCTGCTCCTGGGCTGCCTCCAAGTCCCCTGGATTGGGCCCTGCTCAGCACAGGCTTAGCCATGGGGGTCCAGCCAGCCCATCCCAGTGGGCAAGCACCAGAGACCTTGGTCCTGCCCTGGAAGCTTGTGGGCTGGGCCTGGCATGGAGGCTAAGGGGGATGTATAGGACTGAGGAAGGACTGGAGGAGGAGGGTCAGGGCGCTGGCCACGTGTGTCCCTGAAAGATCAAGAGGGCGAATCATTAACTCTGCAACTGGGTGGGTCCTGCCTGAGGGTCCAGAACTTGGTAACTGAGGCCTTGCTGAGGGATCAGAGGTCACACAGAGGAAGGGTCCCTGGACACAACAGGTCCAGCTGCTGAAGCCTACTTTGTCTATGCCAGGCCGGGCTTTGGTGTTGGGAATGCCCAAACTGAACAGAGGGACAGCTGGGAAGGAGGGTCCCCAGGAAGAGCCCCCTAGGTAGGTGTGGCTTGACCTACTGTGGGCCACATGGCTGGCACTCAGGGATCAGTTAGGACCTGAAATCCAGGTCAGGGCTTACAGGTAGGGCCAAGGGGCCACAGGGGAGCTCCAGGGAGAGGGGACAGAATGAGGAATCTGGATTCCACAGTAAGGTCTGGGGGAGCCCAGAGACATTGAGCAGGGTTGAGTGACATGAATCTACTTTGGAAGCAGACCAGGGTGCCGTGGCTGGTGGGACAAAGACCATGCCTCAGTGACCTGGGGTGAGCCGACAGGGCTCAGCTTCTTCCCGGCCTCCTGAGGCCTGAGAGACCAGGCTGAAGGGGCATCTCTTGCCAGTCCTCCCAAGCTGGGTCCATCTGCTGTTCTGCAGGAGATGAGCACATCAGCCCCCTCCCCAGCCCTAGCGATGGTGGACAGACAGGGCTACAACCAAGCCGACCCCTCCCCACACTGCCCCACTCCCACAGGGCACAGGTGACGTCTGAGTGGCCCCTAGTCTTCAGTGGTCACCCAAGACTTCTGCGCCCTCTGTGTGGGAATCCTGTCTGGGAACTTGCCCTCCCCACCCCTGCCTCGACGTTGCCCCTGAGGGGTCCTGCTACAGGGCCCTACACCTTCCCCACTTCTAGAGGCTTCCCTTCCTCAGTTTCTCCCTTGCACCAGCTGGGACTTCCTGGCCTTGCCAGTCAGCCCCTCCCCCAGCTGCAGCCCCCAGGAAGTCTCCTCCTCCCTCCTCTGCCTGGGGAGCCACATTCCTGGCATAGCTGAGACAGGTATGTGCCCCTCCCCCTGTACCACCTTTGGGGGCCCCTCCTGCTCCTTCCGAAGGCAACCCCACCCCTGCTTTACCAGGGCAAGTGGCCTGGCCTAGCCTCTCTCGGTGCCAGCTGCCATTTGGGAGCCTGCTCAGAGCAGCCCGCTGCCACCTTTTCTAGTCTGGACACTCCCACACTCCCACCACCTCCCTGTCCACCTCAGGAAGGCCATCCTGGTACTTTGTAAAGCCTCAAAGCCCCCAAGAGGGACACAGGCCTGACTGGGGGCTGGCAGGGCAGCCTGAGGCCTTTCCCTCCCCACTCTAAGCCAGGAGCAGAGAAAGGAAGTGTTGTCTGCCCCTGCCGGGACCTGGCACAGGGACAGGGCAGGGGGCCAGGGTCGGAGTGAGCCTGGCACCTGCCCAGCCCGCCTCTGCCCAGCCCTGAAGCTGGGGGTCCTGGCAGCCATGCTCCCAGGCCTGGCCTAGCCGGTGGTGTGCTGGCCAAGCCCTTCCTGCATGGCCAACTGTCCAGGGCCCTGGGGAGGGCAGTCCCAGGGCAGTGGGTGGGGGCATCCTGACCCCCAGGCCAGGTTCCTCTCACTGGTCCCCTAGGCTGTGGGGAGGCTCCTGGACTGTACAAGGACCCAGTGGCTCTCTCTGCTGTGTGTACTCCCGCTTCCGTCCCCCCCCCCAGCTTCCCCACATTCCTGTGCTGATGTGGGAGGTAGCTTCTCCCTGTCCGGGCTTCCCTCTTCTAGACTCCAGGTTCTCAGCCTACCCCTTGGCCCCACCTAGTGCCCTCAAGGCCCCTCCCCCTGGCAAGTCCAGGCTGGAGGCCACTGGCACCAGAGACTGCCTGCCACCCTCAGCCTGCCCCTGTGGCTGGGTGCGGGGCCGTCTCCTCCCCACCCTGGTGCTGCCAGTGCGCATGGAGGGTCTGTCTTGTCTTTGGCTTCCCTGGGATTCTGGGGCAGTTCTGGGATGGGTGGGGGGTATGCCCTGCATTCTGTGGGGTGACCTACCTTACACAGGGAAAGGAGAGCAGGAGTGAGCTGGTGGAAACAGCTCTTGGTTTTTTCCAGACCCACCCCACTCCCTCAATCCCCACCCAGAGAAGAGCCCCCGCCTCCATTCCCCACAGACTGGAAGTGGAAAAGCCACTTTGAAGCCACCCTCCCTCCCTCTCTCCTGGGCTGCCTCAGTAGGTGCTGGAGGGAGTCCATTCTGCTGGGGCCTGCCTGCACCTTCACAGCACCCTGTGGGTAGGAGACTTGGGAGGGGGCTGTATTCAAGGTCAGAGGTCACCTGCTCAAGACACTGACTCAGGTCAGAGGCCACCTTCCCAGCCCGGGTTAGAGTCTGCCCCCCAGCCCCAGAGGCTGAAGTGGAGAGACTGCAGAGGTCAGGATGGGGCTGTTCCCACACTGAAGGGCAAGGGGTCCAGCCAGCTCCCTGCCTCTCCCCACCTGGCTGTTCCGGGCCCTTCAGAAGGCTGATCCCCTAACCCAGAAGATCAAAGCCTACCCCCATCACCACAGGAGGGTGGGAAACAGCTGTCCAAGCTGGGGGGGGCACCCCTGTCTCCACTGTGGGACCCAGGCCATCTGCTCACATCAGAGCTGGGGATGAGGCCCAGATGGGGTGGGAGCTGCCCTCCTGGCTCCGTCAGCCTCCTCCCTATGGGACTTCTCTCCCTGAGAGCTTCTGAGGCCCTGCTGGGCTGTGGTCACCATGGTAGTCCTGCCCACCAGGCACTTGATCTCCTCAGGGATAGTTACCTCTGGGAAGAGGGCTCTGCCCCCAGTATGTCCTGCTGCTGGGCCCCTGGCTGTGGCAGGCTGTGGCTGGCAGCTGAGGAAGGTCTCAGTGGAGCCTCCAGTGAAGAGGGACCCTCCCTCTTAAGGACCCCCTCGCTCCAGTGCAGATCCTGAGAACTTCCTCTGAGGAAGGCCCCCTGTGGGGGCTGCTAACAGCTGGACCTGGGAGGGAGGAGACGGCCCCTCCCAGGCTTCCCTGCACACCGCCCCGCCCCTGTGGAGTG
Source organism: Xerus rutilus (assembly GCA_028644305.1). Lineage (NCBI taxonomy): Eukaryota > Metazoa > Chordata > Mammalia > Rodentia > Sciuridae > Xerus > Xerus rutilus. The sequence goes on from CM053400.1 coordinate 165,667, forward strand.
GAGGCGTGGAAGGGGGTGTGTCCTCACCAGCAGGCTGTTTGCCCTTGTGCTTTGTGTGCCTGGGGCCTTTGGCCTCCTGTTCAAGCTGCGGGCAGTCATTCTGTACATGCTGTCAGCCAGGCTGGCAATGGTTGTTCCTGATGCCTTAGTGTCCCTGGGCTCAGCCTGGGAGGAGGGCACCAAAGTCTTGGCAGTGGGCACCCTCTGCCTGCGTCTGAGAGGCCTCTGTCCTCATGCACGTGTGAGTATCACCTCTGCTTGCTGCTGACTGTCCAGTCTGCCCCCTACCCCGTCCAGCTGGGCCTTGTGCCTGTCAGTAGCCCAGCACCTTCTCCTGTGGGCTCTGCCCCTAGGAGTAGCTGAGGTGGCGAGATGAAGGGCAGGCTTGGTGGGGCTGCAATGAGGACAATCCCTCCAGGGCCCGCCTGACCCTGAGGCTGATGCAGACACTCCACCTTCCCCCACAGCCAGACAGGGTGCAGAGCAATTGGGCCTGAGGTGGGCCTGAACCCTTCCTGCCCTCCCCTTGGCCACCCACACTGGGCCCTAGGAGAAGCAGCCTGGGCATCATGCCATAGATGTGAGGCCCCAGTACACTCTGGGGTGAGTGAGCGCTGACACCCTGGGAAAGCAGGGGACAGCAGCTGTCCCCCGTGGCCTGGATGAGGGTGGGAGAAAGGTGCCATCAGCAGGGGGGAAGAGGGCAAGAGCCAGCCATGCTGCCAGGACTCTGGCAGGGAGAGCAAGCTGACCCTCCTCCTTCTTACCTGACTCACCTCCTCTGCTGATCCTGCACTCCTCCATGAGGAAGCTCCCCGCTGCCTGCCCTGCACTGCAGCCCTCCCCTCTCGGGTCTGCCTCTTCCCTCTCCTTCCTGCACCTTGGTCCTTTGTCCCTCTCCCTTCCTGTACATTCCAGTGCCCAGCTGGCCAGCACCTCCAGGAAGCCCCCTGGAGCTCAGCCCTTGGTATGGAGTGGTACCATCCCTCTTAGGCTCACCTCCCCTGTGTCTGGTGCCTCTCGCCCAGCTCAACACAGCTGGACTCTCAGAGGCACTGACCACATCTGGGTGCCACCCATCTCCACAGTCCCTTTCCTCTTAGAGATGGACAGGACCTGGCTGAGTTGGGTTTGGAGCTGCCTGGGAGGGGAAGGGCATGTTCTACAACACCTGCTCACCTGGTGCCCCCTGGTGGTTGTGCCAGAAGCCCAGGGTGGGACGCCCCCCCAGATCTGCGCCTGAGAAGCTGTCCTGCCAGTGCCTATTGCCCATCCCACTGTCCCTGCCCCCAGACTTCACCACACTGGCCTCCTGCTCCCCTGCAGCTTCCTGAACAAATTCTCACCCTGGGCCTCAGCATTTGCCTCTGTCTGGGACTCTTCCTCTGAGTCTGTGCAAAAGCCTCCTTTCCATCACTGGGCTGTGTGCAAATATCACCCCTAGAGGCCACACTAACAGTCTGGAATGTTGGAAACTGCCACAATATAGCCTCCCTGAGGCTGTGCTGGGGACACTGAGCCCACCCAAGGATGCTGAGTGGCTGGTTAGGGCTGGTTAGTGACCAGGTGGGGCCAGCTAAAAAGTGAGGGGTGGGATAGAGGCAGTCAGGCTGCAGGCTCCAGGAGTGTCAGCTGTCCTGTGTGCCAGCCCTCTGTGCCTCTGTCCCTTAATTTTCACTTCCTCACCACCCTGAATAGCAGGCTGTGTTTGGCAGCAGGTAAAGGGCACAGGCCTGACCCAGGCACCTCCTGGCCTCACCTGAGGTTGGCAAGAGGAACCCCTGAAGGCCAACCCCTCGGTAGCTGGCTGGGCCAGCAGCGATGTGCTGCTGTGATGTGCCCAGCGTCTGCTGAGAGGGAAGGGGAGGACATGGCACACCCTGAACAGCATGAGGAGGCTGCAGGCACCCACCGGTCAGCCCAGGCTAGGCGGCCAGGAGGCAAGGGGGCAGAAGCCCTCGCCCTCGGCTGACCAGGTCAGGTGATGGGGTGAGGATGTGTGGTGCTCAGTGTGTATGGGGGTGTGACCCCAATGCTGCAGACGTGGAGTGTGGGAATGCCTGCACCCCCAGAGGAATGCTAGTGTGTGCGGCTGCTGTTGCTGGGTGTGTGAGCCCGAGTCCAGGGGGCTGTTTCCTGGCTCAGTATCCTGCTCCTTCCCAGGGCATGGTCCTGCGTGGGCTGCTCCAGGCTGAAAGATTTTGTCTGAAGATCCCAAAATAGCTTCAGTGGCGGAGCTCCCCTCCCCCGCGGGCTTGGAGCGTCAATGGCTCTTTGTCTCTGGAAGACATCCCGCCCTGCAGGGGGCACAGACGCTGACTGGGCCTTAGTGGGGCTGCGCCGCCGCCAGCCTTGTTACCTTTCCCATTGGCTGAGCCCAAAGGGCCCTAAAATCCATTCCCAGTGGTGGCCTGGGCCACTGGGACCCCCTGTGAGCACCCAGGCCAGCCTGTTGGCACCCCTTCAGTAGCAGATTCCAGGGTCTCTGGGGAGCCAGATTTTGCCAGGGGCTCTCACTACCACTCAGACCCAAAGGCCCCCAACCCCTCCATCCCATTCCTAGCTTCTTCTTGCAGAGAACACCTGGAATGTCCTCAGTGTCACCTGGGGCATGACCTCTGGCTCTTTCTGGGGGGCCCTTTCTCAGCAGTGAGAGGCAGATGGGAAGGCCTGCATGAGCCGCTCTGGTGCTCCACGCCAGGTCCTCCATCGGCTTCCTGGCGCTGGGCCAAGCCCCACCCTGGGAGATGAAGTCAGACCCTGCCCTGGACACAAAGTCGCCAGCACTGCCTGGACACTTATCAGTGTGTCATGGGCAGTGCCAGGGGTCCAGATGGGGTTGGGGCAGGAGCTTCTCAGAGGAGAAGTGAGGCTGGCCAGGACTGGGACTTCCTGCAAAGCTTCATTACAACTGTGAGTTTCAGGGCCAAGAAATGGGAAGGCCCCTAACACAGGTGACGGGGCAGGGGTGACTCCCATGTGGATGTGGCAGTGGGAGCACAGGGACGCGGTGGAGCGCTGAGTGCCAGGAGGCTCGGCAGGGATACCTGTGGGTATCAGTGGGATACTTGTGGGATGGAGGGGCCTTGGGGAGGGTCCAGATGGAGGCCATGTGGAGGTGGGGCCATTGCTGGGGGGCGGGCAGTGCAGGCAGGGTCCTGGGGCCTCAGAAGGACTCCAAGGACAGGGTGGAGGGAGCCCCACAGACTAAGGACTAAAGGGAAGTGGGTGTGGTCAGTGCTTTCCCAAGGTGGACTGAGGTGAGCCGGAGTGACCCTGTGGTGCCACTGGTAGCTGTGGAAGCAGAAGTTTGGCAGGAAGGGGGACCTGTTGAGGGCATACAGAGCTAGCCACAGAACATGTGGGCATGATGGGTGGTGCCATGGGGAAGGGTCACGGGGTCCTGGCAGGGTGCAGCCTGGCCTAGAGGAGGACCCTAGTGCTGAAACGACATGGCACTCGTGGAAACTTGCATGGAGGGGTGTGAGCAGGACCAGTGAAGGGTGGGGGCATGGGTGCTCAGAGATCTTTCCAGGACAGAGTGGGTGTTAACCATGGAGGTGGTCATGCTGACCTCAGGAGGGTAGATGTGACTGGTCAGGATAGCGCAGGGATCCGGACTGTGGGACCTCTCCGGCCCATGAAGCTTCCAAGTTTGGAAGGAGCAGAAATGGGGGCGGGTGTGTGAATGCCCTACTACCACTTGGGGGTCCTAGACTGGCTGCACCACCAGCCCCCTGCTCTCCGGCTCGGAGTTCCCAGGGAGGCCGCTGGGCGGCGCTCCAGGCCCGCAGGACCACGCTGCCCCCAAATAGCTGACTGCTATTTGCATACGGCTTATTTACCTGGGGCTCCTTTGCATTTTTTCTCTTCACACTGAAGGGAGTTAGGGTTGCACTGGTGATTTGAGGTGTTGCTGCCAATTCCTAGGGTAGAAGTGGGCAAAGCGACTTCTGGACACGTCACCTCACACGCACCCTCCCTCCACTTGTACCCTACGTGGGGACTCTTCCCCACACACATCAGGGTAGAGACGTCAGAACAGGTGTGTTTGCCACCCGCAGACCGAATCCCAGAACCCTAGAGCCGGGTCCTGTGTGCAGGGCCAAGCCCTCTATAGATACGTTGAACCTCGCAGCCCCGCCGGGAACCCGCCCACACTCTGCCCGCGACTCAGCCCGGCTCCTGGCTCGCCCCCGGTCCGCGCCCTTGCCCCGGGCGACATCCCGGGTCTTATCGCCCGGGCTTGGCTCCCCATCTCCGGCCAGCACCGGCCTCCTCTCCAGCTACCACGCCAGCACCTGGCCTGCCTCCCTTCCCTCGCCAGCCCCTCCTTTGGCCCCTCCCTTGGCCTCGGGCCCTGTCCCCTTTTTAGCACCGTCCTGCCCCTGCCCCTGCCCCTGCCTTAACCCCCACGTCAGCGCTGCCCCTCCGTCCCTCTGTGAGCCGCGCCGGCCCTGGTCCGCCCATCCTCTGCTCAGAGCCGCGACTCCCTGCGGACGCCGGGGTCCCCCGAGGCATCTTCCTTTGTCTCTGCTCTCCGCCCTCCCTCCGCGGCGCCCCTCGCCCCTCACTCACCGCCCCAGCCTCCGCGAGGGTGAGGGCAGCCGCTGTTGCTGGAGGCGGGCGGGCGCCTCCGCGGCCGGCTCTTTATTCTCTCCGACGCTGTCGCTCCTCCCGCGCTGCCATCGCGCTCCCGCCTCTGCCAGGCGCGAGCAGCAGCCCCCGCGCCCGCGCCCTGCGCCCGCGGTCCCGCCGGCCTCTGCCTCTCCAGCAGCTCCCGCCCGGCGGACAGCGCCGGCTGGCGGGCGGAAGGGTTGCGGCCGCAGGGGTGGCCCTGGCCTTTCTCCATCCTCCTTCGCCTGCTTCTGAGCCCACGTTTGGGATTTCTACTCCTGGATTATTCTGCGCACATCCCATTATGAGCCTGGAGGGCTGGGAAGGGCCGGGCGCGCCCCAGGCTGAGTGGGGCTGAACTTTGAGAGCACAGCCGCTGTCACGCCCCAGGGGACCTAGAATGGGGGCAGTAGCCCCGAAGAGGCCTAAGGGCGCTCCGTGAGGACCCCGCGCCCCGAGAGAGGCCAAGCCCCAGGCCATGCCTCCGCTGCCGCTGGAGCGGCCCCGCCGGCAACAGCCTGGCGCCTCACTGGTGGTGCGGTACTTCATGGTCCCCTGCAACGTCTGCCTGCTCCTGCTGGCCACCGCCACGCTGGGCTTTGCGGTGCTGCTCTTCCTCAACAACTGTACGTGGCAGCTGGGCGGGGCCCAAGCGGCCCTGCCTCTGCTGGCCAAGTCCTGCTGCGCCGCTGGCAAGGGTACAGGGCAGGCAGGGTCACAGCAAGGCCAGGGGCCCAGCAGCTTGGATGGACCACCCATTCTTCTGGGGATGGGTTGGGTCACTCTGGACCCCTTGAGACCTGTCCTTGGGCTTCTGGCCAGCTGACTCCTATCCTGAGGGGTAGAAACAACTTCCTATGGGAGTTAGGGGCATTTGCACTAGGGGCGGGTGATAGGACCTATCTGGTGAATCAGGTGACTGGATGGTTCATTTACTGGGGACCCACTTGACAGGTGATAGGTGTCAAGCCCTGACCATGCAGCTGGAAGGGCAGAGCAAAGTAAGGGCCCTTGCCCTCTTCCCAGAGTCTGAGCCAGCCTGTGGGGGAAGGGCAGTGTGGGCGTGGTGGGCTCTGGAAGGCACTGCTTAGAGGGCCCTAACTTGGAGACTTGTTTTATTCCAGACAAACCTGGGACCCACTTCACACCAGCACCTCCCATGCCTCCTGATGGTGAGTGGGGCAGCCTGAGCGGCAGGCGTAGCTTGGGGTGGCCAGTGGGCAGGGCACTCCTGGGGTGGGGCCATTCTGGGGTATGTATAACAGGGGTGCCAGGTATCCAGAGAGAGAGGAGGCTGGGCAAGGCAGCCTGGGTTCCTTCTGGGGTGTCCGTGGAGTGCAAGCTCAGGGTCTTGGCTCCTGGCCAGAGCTCAGAGAGGGCTCTGGTTTCCCTGGGCCTCAAGTTTGGGAGCAAGTCCCAGACCACAAGAAGGGAGGTGCTGGCAGGTGGTGCGGGCAGGGCAGGGTGGGCAGTGGAGTAGACTGGTTGTGGGGGCTTCCTCTCCTTTGTCCTCCTTTTTCCCTTTTCAGGAAGGGGTGGGGCCAGACAGAAGTGCAGAAGGGAGACTGGGCTGGGGGAGGGGAGAGTCTCTGCGTGACCAGGGACATGAGGAGGGGCCTGAAAGGCTGTGTCTGTCCCTGGGAGGGTGCAAGTGATGCAGGGCTGGGCTGACCTTCTTGACCTCCCTGTGGGTGGGGACGTCCTCCCACAGGCTGCTGGAGCGTGGGCCTCTGTAATTGGGGTAATGTCAGGGGGGAAGAGGGGGCACTAGTGCTGCAGGACAAGGACCAAGGGTTTGTCATGGCTCTGCTCACCCTCCCTGGATCCTCAGCAGGCCGGCAGGAGCTTCCAAGGCTGCTCTCTGTCCTGCCCCATCACTGGGTTCTTTGTCAGGCAGGTGCCTGTCCAGGATCACAGAATCACATGTCCAGAGCAGTCTGACGTGGACAGGGTATGGGAGGGGAGGACAACTTGGGAGAGCCTTGAGTGACCCAGAGTGGGGGCATGGCCCTGGGCCTTCCTCTCAGGATGTACCCCTGGGTTGCATCAGTCAGGGCTGTTGACTAAGTCTTGGAGCTGGGGAACCGTGGCTAGAGGAGGGGTCTGGCACCCCTGGAAGACTTCCCTCCTTTGCCTGCAATCCTACTGTGGGAGGTGAGGGCTGGGAAGTGGGGAGCTTGGGCACCCAGAAGCAGGAGCTGGATTCATGGGTACAGGATGGAGGCGCTCTGCTGTCCCTTCAGTGGCCATCTGGACCAGGGTCACCTGTGACCCAACTGTCTTGGAGGCTACAGGGCTGCCAGCTGTGCTTTCTTATGGGTTTTATTTTTTTCCCCTGCAATGCTGGGGATCAAACCTAAGGTGCTACCACTGAGTCCTAGTCCCAACCCCACCCTCATTTTATTTTTTATTTTGAGACAGGGTCTCACTAAGTTTCTGAGGCTGGCTTTGAAATTGTAATCCTCTTGTCTCAGCCTCCCAAGTAGCTGGTACTACAGGTGTGCTTTCTAATGCACTGGGGTCCCTGGGCTGGGCAGCATTTGGGGTGGGGCAGTAGGAATGGTTGATGGTGGCTGTGGGGACCCCCATCCTGGCCTTGGGCTCTGCCCTGTAACTCATGTCCCTGACAGCAATGCCTCTCCTCAGACTGCTCCCACCATCCCACCAGACCTGAAGGCCCCTCAGAGCTCCAAGCCTCACCTGGGCTGTGGGAGGGGAGCCTGTGGCCTCTGAGGTGCCTCTTCCTGGGGTACCGCAGTCCTTCTCCTGAGACACAGGAGCCTTGGGGTCAGGGCAAGGCAGCACCACTGCACAGTATGTGACCCTGGTATTTGCAGGCTTTGTGGGGACCAGTGGCTAGTGGGGTAAGTGGATGTGGAAGCAGTCCATTTGTCTCAGACCACTGTCCCCCTCCTGGCCTAAGGCAGGAGGCTGTGACCTAGACAAGTCCCATATCTTCCAGGAAGGGGCCCATGTCCTTCAGTGTGATGACTGAAGAGGAGGTCGATCTGCACTGGGCTGAAGCTGTGCACTGAGTGTCCACAGCCCCTCTCCTGAGTCCCTTGCTCTAACCCACCCTCCCCACAGCTGCCCACATGGGTCCCTTGTGCACACCCCAGCCATCATGACATGCATGTGGCCACAGGCAGGGCTCTGGGCGTCGATTCCATCCCCCAACCCACCCGAGACCAGGAGGAGAGTTAAATATACCAGCAGCATCCATGGCTATAAAAAGCCCTTCCACCTCCGCACTGCAGTGAGAGATTGCTCTGGTGGGATGCTCAGTGGCCAGAGAGAGGTTTCCACAGGGAACTGAGCAGGCCACGCATGGTGGAGCCCCCAGAGGTGACCCACCAGGGAACCACGTCACCTGCATTATGAGGGGCAGCATGAGCAGTGGCTAGAACACAGGCGCAGGGGTGTCTGAGGCCAGCTCTGCTGTTTCTTAGTGATTTTGTCAGGAGGCCTCTCTGCCCTCAGTTTCCTCTTCTGCTGAGTGGGCTGGAGGGGGCCATTGTGTGTGGTGACAGTATGCCCGGCACATGGAGGGCGTGGCTGCTCACAGGCTCTGCCTGCATCTATGTGTGGGTATGCCTGTGTCTGTGATCGCTGGTGTGCCTGTGTGGGGTGAGTTATCTCTGTGTCTATCACTCTTTTTTTTTTTTTAATATTTATTTTTTAGTTGTAGGTGACAGAATATCTTTATTTTATTTTTATGTGGTGCTGAGGATCGAACCCGGTGCCTTATGCACGCTGGGCGAGCACACTACCACTGCTCCATAATCCCAGCCCTGTGTCTATCACTCTTTTTTTTTTCTTTTTAAATATTTTTTTAGTTGTAGGTGGACACAATGTCTTTATTTTATTGCTTTGTATGTGGTGCTGAGGATCGAACCCAGGGCCTCACGCATGTAAGGCAAGTGCCCTACCACTGAGCCACAATCCCAGCCCTGTCTATCACTCTTAAGTTCAATCAAGAAACGCGTCTTCACCCTCCCTGTCTCCTGGTTCCATGGGCTGGGAGATACCTAAAGGGGCACTCATGCTCTAGGTATCAATAGGGTACCAGGGAGCAGCCCCTCTCCCAGCCTAAGGACTTGAGCATGGAAGTGGGGCCTGTCCTGAAACTGGGGATTCCTGAACTAACTTGAGAAGTTACTCTGCTCTGGCCAGCGGGTGGCCACACATGTGATCCAGCTGCTGGGGGCTGGGGGTTGGTAGGGTCGCAAGTTCAAAGCCATCCTGGGCAGCTCACCAGGACTGTCTCAAAATAAGAAATGTAAAAAAGGCTGAGGATGTAGCCCAATGGTCAAGTGTCTCTGGGTTCCATCCCCAGTACCTCAAAAAAAAAAAGAGAAGTTTCTTTGTCCTGTCAGGGGACAGGAGTAGTGACCATCAGTATGTGCTCTACATTGTGGCTTTGCTCCTTGGGCTGTGGAGTGAGAACCAGGTTGTAGTGGGAAGAATGTGTTGCCCCCAGGAACAGCTCTTCCTGGCTGTGGGGTCAGGACATGGAGAGAGATCTGGCTGGATCAGGGTGACCTGGTGTAGAGAGAGGGCTAAGCCCAGAGCACAGACAGCAGGTGGCTGAGGGGCAGGGAGGTGACTGGACCCTTGACTCTGAGGTTCGACCTGGAGACCTTGATCAGCAGGTCCAGCTGAAGCCCAAGAGCACCACTGAGCATTAGCAAGTGCCTGCTGGACTTGGCCTGGGAGTCCCAAGCACCTTGGGCCAAAGAGGGCTGCATTTGAGAGGGAGGTGCCACCAGGAGAGAGAAGGGGGGGTAGAGGGAGCTCACAGCCTGGCATCAAGAGGGGCCGCAGGCGGGCATGGTTTGAGCTAGGACAGAGGGGGGGCCAGCGGTGGTGACTGTCCCTTACTGTAGGTGTCGCTCCTCTCTGACATGGTGCTTGTGCCCAGCACCTCTGAGCTTTGCTCTCACTGGAACGCAGGTCCTAGTGTCCCATTCACAGAAAGGGACACTGAGGCACAGTGAGGTGAGGGAATGGGAGCATGGGTGGGGCAGGGAAGGCAGGCTGAGCCTGTGCTCTTTCAGCCTTCCAGGGTGGGGTCAGGCAGGTGGAAGCTGGGGGTGGGTTGTTGCCATGACAACAGCTGCTCTAGCTCCCCAGCTATCCATCCCTCCTAGGAGATGGGAGGGGCTTCATTTCTGCAACCTGCTGGGAGGTGATGGGGACCCTGCCACCATGACTTATTAATGATAATTGAACCAGATTAAACATTTATTAGATCCAGACAGCTCCAGCCCCTAATGGCCCCCCTCACCATGTACACTGGCCTGAGAAGGCGGCCAGTCCCAGGCTGGGCTAGGGTGGCTGCTAGAGCTGCCCTAATGACTCGGGTTCTCTTCGTTTGCATGCTGTGGTAGAGGGCCAGCCTCCCCCTGGGCCCATCCGGAGGGCGCTGGGCCCTGCTCTGTGCAGCACTGAGGGCTAGAGTGGCAGACGCAGATGGCAGACAGCTGTGTGGGGCATGTGGAGCCACTGCCCTGGGAGGGGTGAGGGGAGAAGGGGAGCTAGTCCTCGCTCAGAGGCGGGAAGAGGCAGAGCTCAGGCATGGGGGCACCCAGGCAGCTGGATGGGGCCCCAGAAACTCACGGCCTGTGTGGGGTGACGAGAGGGGCTCGGACTGCTGTGGAGAGGGCTTAGGCACAGCGGGGCCTCAACTGGAGTTGGCCTGGGGTCCTCTCCTGCTGTGTGGGATGGGAGTGGGTGGCTTGTCCTGTTGTGGGGACAGGAGGCCTGTCTCCGTTGCCAGAGGGTATGGAGAATGTTCTCCCGTGAGGAAAGGGCCCTGGGCTGGCAGGGGAGCCCTCCAGGGGGCCAGGCCCTGTGAACATGCACAGGAGAGCATCTATGACATCCGGGGACGTGTGTGGATGTGCCTGCGAGGGCCGCAGCAGTGCCCAGCTGTGGCCCTGGCTGCAACCGCCCCGTCCTGTGCCCACCCCCAGTGTGCAGGGGAATGCTGTGTGGCTTTGGCGCAGTCTGTGAGCCTAGTGCTGAGGATCCAGGCCGGGCCTCCTGCGTGTGCAAGAGGAGTGCCTGCCCTGCGGTGGTGGCACCAGTGTGTGGCTCGGATGCCTCCACCTACAGCAACGAGTGCGAGCTGCAGCGGGCACAGTGCCGCCTGCAGCGGCGAATCCGCCTGCTGCGCCCTGGGCCCTGTGGTGCGTGAGTGTGCTCGGTGTGGGGGGCGGGCCCGGTGTGGGGGCGGGCCAGATGGCCAGTCTGACCCCGCCCCCACCCTCCACAGGGTCCCGGGACCCCTGCTCCAACGTGACCTGCAGCTTCGGCAGCACCTGTGCACCGTCAGCCGATGGGCAGACCGCCTCCTGCCTGTGTCCCGTGACCTGCCGCGGGGCCCCGGAGGGCACTGTGTGCGGCAGCGATGGGATGGACTACCCCGGCGAGTGCCAGCTGCTGCGCCGGGCGTGCGCACGCCAGGAGAACATCTTTAAGAAGTTTGATGGCCCCTGTGGTGAGTGCCCACTCCACATGGGGCTCCTCCCCTTGGGCGTGCAGACAACACCCTGACTCCTGCCCATCTGCCCCCAGACCCCTGCCAGGGAGCCCCTGCTGACGCGAGCCGCGTCTGCCGCGTGAACCCGCGTACTCGGCGCCCAGAGATGCTCCTGCGCCCAGAGAGCTGCCCTCCCAGGCACCTGCCCGTGTGTGGAGATGATGGGGTCACCTATGCAAATGACTGTGTCATGGGCCGCTCCGGGGCTGCCCGCGGCCTGCTCCTCCAGAAAGTGCGCTCTGGCCAGTGCCAGCCTCGAGGTGGGGTGCTTCCCCTGCACATCACGTGACCCCGCCTTGTGTGCCCACGGGCTCCCTGCGTGGAGGTGCTGCTGTGGTATCAGGCCTCTCCGATCTCCTTGCCCACCCCCAGACCAGTGCTCAGAGGCCTGCCAGTTTGGTGCCGTTTGCCTGTCCCGCCGGGGCCGCGCCCGCTGCTCCTGCGACCGCGTCACCTGTGACGGGGCCTACAGGCCTGTGTGTGCCCAGGATGGACACACGTATGACAATGACTGTGGGCGCCAGCAGGCTGAGTGTCGGCAGCAGCGAGCCATCCCTCCCAGGCACCAGGGCCCGTGTGGTGAGCACCCTGTGGCCCCAGCCGTCAGTCCTTGCCCGCCATCACATGCCATCTCATCCCTCTGCACGCATTTCCCGGGTCTTGGGCCAGGGTGGGTTCCCTGGGAGGGTGCGTGATGGGGGGTAGAGGCTGTGAGAGGGTGCCTGGACACCTGGGGTGGGTGGTCAGTGGGCTTACACCTGGCCATGCAAGTCCAGCCTGCAGGTCCTCTAGTCTGTCTGTCCATCCATCTCTCTTCTGCCTGAGGGTGTAGACTGCCTGGGTGGGCAGGAGTGGACACAACGGTGGGGTCCTACACTCTTCGGGGCATACTATTTCCAGCCCCTTCAGAGGCACAATCTCAGTTGAGCTTTGAGGGGCCAGTGGAGGGTGGAGGCAGCTGGGCAGTGGCCAGCATGTCCCATGTGGACCAGGGCTGCTGTGGCCCTGCCTGCCTCTGTGTCCATCTGGGTCAGTTCCCTGTCCATCTTTCTGGTCTGTCTTTCTGCGTCTGTCTCTTCTTGGTCCTTCCCTCTCGGCTCCTCCTCTTGTGTCTTCCAGCCTGACCTACTGGCAGGATGAGGTGCCGCGCCTGCCCACCAGGAGCCCACAGCCCGAGGTCTGCCCCTGGCACGGCTGGGGGGGGTGGCTCGCTACTGCCTGGCCTTGTGGTCCTCAGAGCAAGTGGACAGACACCTCCTCCCCATGAAGCCCTGGGTGTGACTCTGGGGTGCAGCTCCTCCCAGCCTGGAGAGAGCCCCCATGTGCATAGGTGTCCCAGGGCTGCTGGTGGTCGGGGTCAGTGGCCTGCTGTGGGCGGTCAGGAGGCTCCTGTGTCCCCATCTGCCTCTGTCGTGTGTCTGTCCCTTTCTCTGCTATGTCCTGCGCATCCAGCTCTTTCTTGACCACCCCACCCTGGGAGAGGGCCTGCTGCAGGGGGCTGGGGGCTTTGCCCACCGTGGGGGCAGCAGTGAGCTGAGCACTCTGTCCTCTCCAGACCAGGCCCCGTCCCCGTGCCATGGGGTGCAGTGCACGTCCGGGGCGACGTGCACTGTGAGGGACGGGGCAGCTGTGTGCGAGTGCCGGCAGGCATGCGCGGGGGTCTACGACCCCGTGTGCGGCAGCGACGGCGTCACCTACAGCAGCGCGTGTGAGCTGGAGGCCATGGCCTGCGCCCTTGGGCGGGATGTCCAAGTAGCCCGCAAAGGACCCTGTGGTCAGTAGTGGACGAGCGGGTCTGGGGGATGGCCTTCCCGACACCGTGGTGACAGAGCCCCCTCCCCAGACCGATGTGGGCAGTGCCGTTTTGGAGCCCTGTGTGAGGCGGAGACAGGGCGCTGCCTGTGCCCCTCTGAGTGCGTGGCCTCAGCCCAGCCTGTGTGCGGTTCTGACGGGCACACGTATGCCAGCGAGTGTGAGCTGCACGTCCACGCCTGCACTCACCAGATCAGCCTGCACGTGGCCGCAGCTGGACACTGCCGTGAGTGGGGCCATGGGGGCCACCGGGCCAGGGTCCCAGGACTCTCTGGCTAGGGTCTGCTGACCCCTGCCTGGCTCTGTGTTGCAGAGACCTGTGGAGACACAGTGTGTGCCTTTGGGGCTGTGTGCTCGGCCGGGCAGTGTGTGTGTCCTCGGTGTGAACGCCCCCCACCCGGCCCTGTGTGTGGCACTGACGGTGTCACCTACCGCAGTGCGTGTGAGCTACGGGAGGCCGCCTGCCAGCAGCAGATGCAGATCGAGGAGGCCCGGGCAGGGCCCTGTGAGCAGGGTAGGCGTGGGCAGCTGCGTGAGCCGCAAGCGTCAGCCTCAGGGAGGACCTGTGGGTGAACTGCCTTCCTTCCCCCCAGCTGAGTGTGGCTCAGGAGGGTCTGGCTCCGGGGAGGACGGCGAGTGTGAGCAGGAACTGTGCCGGCAGCGTGGCGGAGTGTGGGACGAGGACTCAGAGGATGGGCCGTGTGTCTGCGATTTCAGCTGCCAGGGTGTTCTCAGGAGCCCGGTGAGCCCCCACCTCCCCCAGCTGTAGGTAGGCAGTGAGGAAGGGGCCGAGGCTGCCCACGCTGACCCCTCCGCACCCCAGGTGTGCGGCTCAGATGGTGTCAACTATGGCAGTGAGTGTGACCTGAAGAGGGCCAGGTGTGAGTCTCAAGGAGAGCTGTACGTTGCTGCCCAGGGACCCTGCCGCGGTGAGTGGGCCCTGTGTGGGCAGGTTCAGAGGTGTGTACCCACCTCGGTGTGGGCACGTGGGCATCCGTGCATGCTGTGGTGTGCTTGTGGACATGCATGTTGCTTTGAGTGTCCAGTGCTGACATGTCCACACGTGTGCACTGTGGGTACATGCCGTCAGTAGGCGTGTGTGCACCTCATTCGGGGGGTAGAGGCAGGAGAATTGTGAGTTTGAGGCCAGCCTGAGCCATGCAGTGAGATCCTGTCTCACAAAAGCAAGTATGCAGCAAGCACCTACTGCGCGTCGGGCCAGGCTTCATGCAGGAGGCAGCGGGGAGCCACAGGGAACCCTTTGGGCCCTTTTGTTCTTGTGAGCAGGGTCTGACAGTGGTCTGTGAATGTCATGTGTCACAACCATGTGCATGTACGAGAGCTCAGGGTATGCTCACACAGGTTCACGGGTGTGTCTGCACAGGTGTGTAAGCGCGCATGGTCTGGAGGATGCAAATGTGTGTCCATCTTCACGTGTGTGCTGCAGACCTGCACTTGTCTGTGTGTTCACAGCTCTGGCTGTGTGCACACGGGCTGTGTCCATGACCTTTGGGTGTTCTGTGTGTATGTAGCCCCATGTGTTTGCTATGTGCTGAGTCCTACGTTTGGGGTATGTCCTCGTATCATTATGGTGGCCTTACCCAGGACCTCAGCCCCAGATTCCAAGCCCGAGGGGCACGGTGTCAGCCTGAGTGGTGGTGCAGGCAGGTTGAGGCAGTGGGGTGGGCACATAGCACTGCGCCAGTCTGACTCCACGCCTCTCCCTGCAGGCCTCACCTTGGCCCCGCCGCTGCCCGCAGCACCCCCTCACTGTGCCCAGACCCCGTACGGATGCTGCCAGGACAATGTCACTGCTGCCCGGGGTGTGGGCCTGGCTGGCTGCCCCAGTGAGTACCTGAGTGCCCTCACCCTTGGCCTGGCTCCGCTGTGTGGCTGTGCTGACCCTGTCCCCACCCCTCCCGCAGGCACGTGCCAGTGCAACCTTCACGGCTCCTATGGAGGCACCTGTGACCCGGCCACAGGGCAGTGCTCTTGTCGGCCAGGTGTAGGTGGCCTCAAGTGTGACCGATGTGAGCCGGGTTTCTGGAACTTCCGTGGCATTGTCACCGACAGCCGGAGCGGCTGCACTCGTGAGTGACAGGGCCCCAGGCTGCTGGCCACCAGTCAAGGACTCCTGCCTGTCCAGCCCCCAACACTGCTCAGGCCCTGGCCTGACCCACACCTGGCAGCACTCTGCACCAGGTGGAGGAGTGTGTCTAGGCACAGACTCAGGCTCCCCTTCCCCCAGCCTGCAGCTGTGACCCCCGGGGTGCCGTGCGGGATGACTGCGAGCAGATGACTGGGCTGTGCTCCTGTAAGCCGGGCGTGGCTGGTCCCAAGTGTGGGCAGTGTCCTCGTGGCCACGCCCTGGGCCCCACTGGCTGTCAAACAGGTGAGGACAAGATCTGGTGCTGGCCCGGGGTTTGCTGTGCAGGGGCACAGCCTGAGCTGGTGGGGTCTCTGTGTCCACCCCAGACCCTTCAGCACCGGTGACCTGTGCGGAGATGCACTGCGAGTTCGGTGCTTCCTGTGTGGAAGAGGCGGGTTCTGCCCACTGTGTCTGCCCAGCCCTCACCTGCTCGGAGGCCAATGCCACCAAGGTGAGCGAGGTGAGTGGTGGAGTGTAAAGGGCAGTGGGTGGGGAGCCTGCCTGAGTGCCTCTGCCTTGCGCCTCAGGTCTGTGGGTCAGATGGCATCACCTATGGCAGCGAGTGCCAGCTGAAGACCATTGCCTGCCGCCAAGGCGTGGACATCTTCCCCCAGAGCCTCGGCCCGTGCCAGGGTAGGGTCTGGGAGCCACCACCGCACACTGATAGGAGGGCCTGGCCCTGCCCCGGCTCCAGCTCCCAGCCTCCCTTTCCTTGCAGAGGCCGTTGCTCCTGGTGCTTACCCGACGTCCAGGGCCACGGCAGCCCCAGGGCACTTGCCCAGTGAGCCTCTGCCGCCCCCACCCAGCGCCCTCCCCCTGGCTCCCAGCAGCACCCACCATAGCCGGCCCACCCCTTTACCCACCTTACGACCTCGGACCACAGCCAGCATCCCCAAGACCACGGCTCGGCCTGCGCTGACCATGCCCCCCACGGCACCTTCCACTGCAGCCAGTCTCGCCACGTCTGCCTTTGGGGAATCCGGCAGCACGTCTGGGAGTGGCGATGAGGAACTAAGTGGGGACCAGGAGGCCAGTGGGGGGGGCTCTGGGGGTGAGCAGGGGCTCGGGACGTGGGGCGGGCCTGGGGCGAGCAGGGGCTGGGGACGTGGGGCGGGCCTGGGGCGAGCAGGGGCTGGGGACGTGGGGCGGGCCTGGGGCGAGCAGGGGCTTGTTGAGACAGTGCCCAGAGAGGCTCCCACCTGGGGCTGGACTCAGACTGCGCATCCCCAGGACTGGAACTCCCCATGGACAGCAGCATGGTGACACACGGGCCACCCATTGAGAGGGCTTCCTGCTACAACTCACCTTTGGGCTGCTGTTCAGATGGCAAGACGCCCTCATTGGACGCAGAGGGCTCCAACTGTCCTGGTGAGTGGGTGGCAGGGCAGGTGGAGCTTGAGGAGCAGCCTAGACAGCCCTGGGTGCTGCTCCTACCCTGGCAGCAGGTGGGTACCAGGGTTTATGGTCTTTGGCCTCAACACATGTACGAGATCTTGGGGATTCGGCACACAAGTGCGCACGTGTGGTCTCAGCCCCTAACACATGTGCGTGCCCAGGACCCTGTACCTAACCCGTCTCTCTCCTTGCAAGCCAGCCTGGGGCAACTGCTCTGAGGAATCTGCCTGGTAACTGACGCCAGTCCTGCCCTGGGGTCCCCACTAACCTCATAACCATCTGACTAATATCCATCTGCCCCTGCGTCCTGTGTGGCTTGCTACAGGGGCCTGCGCCAGGCGGATGCCAGGCAGGGCCTCACTGCCCCTCCCCCACAGCCACCAAGGCGTACCAGGGCGTACTGGAGCTGGAGGGGGTCGAGGGGCAGGAGCTGTTCTACACACCTGAAATGGCCGACCCCAAGTCAGAGCTGTTTGGGGAGACGGCCAGGAGCATCGAGAGCACGGTAAGTGGAAGTCGTCTTCCCAAATCAGACCCAGAGGAGACCAGGGCAGGAACCCCACAGTGCAAGGGGACTAGTTTCAGTGGGTTACAGCAGTGCCCGGTATCCTCACCCACTCCCTGCCCACAGCTGGACGACCTGTTCCGAAATTCAGACGTCAAAAAGGACTTCCGGAGCGTTCACCTGCGGGACCTGGGGCCTGGCCGATCAGTCCGTGCCACTGTGGATGTGCACTTTGACCCCAGTGAGACCCCACCCTAAGTGTGTCCCAGGAGGTGATGGGCAGGGGCTACACAGGGCCAGGCCGTGCTCAGTACCCCTCCTCCCCAGCCACAGCCTTCAGGGCGCCTGACGTGGGCCGGGCCCTGCTCCGGCAGATCCAGGCCTCCAGACGCCGGGCCCTGGTGGTGAGGAGGCCTCTGCAGGAACATGTGCGGTTCGTGGACTTTGGTGAGCACCAGGCCAGGCCTCGGCTTGTCTGTTCCCATCCTCGACTGCCCCACCCCTGCTCCCTGCAGACCTTGACTGCTCCCTATCCCACAGACTGGTTTCCTGCATTCTTCATGGGAGCCACCACAGGGGCCGCCACAGGAGCCACTGCAGCAGGGGCCACAGCCAGAGCTACCACTGTGGGCCGACCACCTTCCTCTGTGACCCCCCGGGTCTACCCCAGTCATACCAGCAGGCCCATTGGAAGGACCACAGCACCCCCTCACACACAACGGCCCCCCACCACAGCTCCTGGCCATGTGGCTGGACACTGGCCTTTGCTCCCCAGTCCCCAGCAGCACACAAGGGCCTGTGATTCTCAGCCCTGTCTGCACGGGGGGACCTGCCAAGACCAGGACTCCAGCAGGGGCTTCACCTGCAGCTGCCCAGCAGGCAGGGGAGGCACCTTCTGTGAGGATGGTAGGCATCTTTGTCCACCTCTCTGGAAGCCAGGGAGGCTGATGGGGCCAAGGATGGAGGGCAGAGCTGAGCCCCGGCAGGAGGTGGAGAAGGCGGGGTCTGGCACTCTTCCAGCCCGCCCTCCCTGTCCTCTGCAGTGCGTCGCCCCTCTGTCTCTGTGCCCGCCTTTGGGGGCAGCTCCTTCCTGGCTTTCCCGACCCTCCGTGCATACCACACGTTGCGCCTGGCGCTGGAATTCCGAGCGCTGGAGCCCCGGGGTTTGCTGCTCTACAATGGCAATGCGCGGGGCAAGGACTTCCTGGCGCTGGCACTGCTGGACGGGCATGTGCAGCTCAGGTACGGGCAGGGTGAGGCCTCCCGCATCTCTGGTGGGTGGGGCCTGTCGAGGAGCTGGTGCTGAGTGGGTGGGTGGGACCCTGAGTGGGTGGGACCCCGGCTTGGGGAGGAGTTTGTGGGTGGTCCCTGACCAGACTGTGGATGGAGCCAGGCCCACTCTGATGGCCTGCTCAATCTCCAGGTTTGACACAGGTTCTGGGCCAGCAGTGCTGACCAGCTCAGTACCTGTGGAACCTGGCCGGTGGCACCGCCTAGAGCTGTCACGGCACTGGCGCCAAGGCACACTCTCTGTGGACGGCGAGACTCCCATTCTGGGCGAGAGCCCCAGTGGCACTGATGGCCTCAACCTGGACACTGACCTCTTTGTGGGTGGAGTCCCAGAGGACCAGGCTGGCATGTGAGCAAGAGGGTGGAGCGGGCATCACACAGGGTCTCTGACCTTGATCTTGACCTTGGACTCCACCTGAACTTCCTAGTGGACAGCAGGTGGGGGTAGAGGAATAGGTGTGGGTGTGGTAGGACCCTGAGCTGAGCCCCGGCTCCTGGCCCTCCCCTGTCCTGTCTGGGTGGCTTCCCTTTGGTGCCAGAGTAAGGAGGGCCTGGGCTGGCCCTTACCTCCAGTCCTAACCCTTAATCTCAAAGCCACCCTCTGGTCTGTCCTATTTGTGGGACTGGCCACTTTGTCAGCACCAAAAGGGTATGGGATGGAGCAGCTCTGACCCCTGACCCCAGCTATGCCCATGTGACCCTGGCCGTGAGAGCGAGGCCTCTGCCTGAGCTTAGTCTGACCCATTCTTGGTGGCAGAGCCCGTGAACGGACCTCCGTTGGCGTGGGCCTGAAGGGCTGCATCCGCCTGCTGGACGTCAACAACCAGCGCCTGGAGCTCGGCCTCTGGCAGGGGGTTGTATCCCGAAGCTCCGGCGTGGGAGAGTGTGGAGAGCACCCCTGCCTGCCCAGCCCCTGCCATGGTGGGGCACCATGCCAGGCCCTGGGAGATGGCATGTTCCACTGCCAGTGTCCGCCTGACCACTTTGGTGAGGGCACGTTGGGGAGGGGTGAGGGCTGGGATCCAGGTGTTGGAGGGCCTGTGCTTTTTTTTTTTTTTAAGGTGGACACAACACCTTTATTTTGTTTTATTTGTTTTTATGTGGTGCTGAGGATCAGACCCAGTGCCTCACACGTGCGAGGCAAGCACTCTGCCACTGAGGCCTAGTCCAGCCCAAGAGCCTGTGCTTCTTGGGACTCCCTTCTATCTCCTTCCAGGCCCAACCTGTGCAGAAGAGAAAAGCCCCTGCCAGCCAAACCCCTGCCATGGTGCAGCCCCATGCCATGTGCTGCCCAAGGGCAAAGCCAAGTGCGAATGCCCTCTGGGACGTGAAGGCACCCTCTGCCAGACAGGTAGGGGCACCAGGCTATCAGGCAGGGGACAAAGAGTCAGGGTCAAATGTTCAACTTGAATTGTGGCCCAAGCTTGGGGTCTGGTTAGAGTTGGGGTTCAGGGTCATGTGGTTTCAATGGGATTAGGCAGGACAGTGGGGTACACAGCCTGAATGAGCCCTCTCTCTTCTCCCTCCACAGTGTCTGAGATAGATGCTACTCAGCCCTTCCTTGCAGACTTCAGTGGCTTTTCCTACCTGGAGCTGAGAGGCTTACACACCTTCGAAAGAGACCTGGGGTCAGTAGGGTGGGTGGGTTGGAGGAGGGGAGCTGGCCTGTGGGGAAAGGGTAGTGAAACACCCTGACCCATGTGACCCAGGGAGAAGATGGCCCTGGAGGTGGTGTTCCTGGCCCGAGAACCCAGTGGTTTGCTCCTGTACAACGGACAGAAGACAGACGGCAGAGGGGACTTTGTGTCACTGGCCCTGCATGACCAGCATCTGGAATTCCGCTATGACCTGGGCAAAGGGGTGGCAGTCATCAGGTGGGCAAGCATGAGGGCTGTAGGCCCTGTCCTGGGCTGCCCACAGTGCCTACAGGGAGGACCTGGGGGCCTGGTGCTGGAGAGGGACAAGGCTGGAACACATGACATGGTCACTTGAGTCCTGGGTGGGCAGAGCCTAGAGCCTGCTCACCTGCCCCTTCCTCACAGGAGCAAGGAACCCATAGCCCTGGACTCTTGGACCACGGTCTTGGTGGAGAGAAACGGCCGCAAGGGTGCCCTGCGTGTGGGTGATGGGCCCCGCGTGCTGGGAGAGTCCCCGGTGAGTGTCTGGGTGTGAGGAGGCCCGCATGCCCCCCCCCCGCCCTGCTCCTGCGCCTCCTGAGCCTCCTCCTGGGGGCTTGGCAGCCCCGTGCCGGCTCTCACACGGTTTCCTCTCGTCTGTCCTGTGCCTGGTCTGTCTCCTCTCTGCCTGCTCTCTGGCTCTTACTCTGCACCCCATGCTCTCCGGATGTCAGAAATCCCGCAAGGTACTGTCTGCAGCTCACGCACACCGTCCGACACCACCCCTAGAGTAGCTCCTCCCCCTAAGGCCCACTGTCCACCATTCCTGTGTGATTAACGCTGCCTGCTAGTTAGCTGGGCCTGGGTATGGGCATCAGGCGGTTGGGCAGGGCCTGCACACTCTGACCCAGTGCCCTCTGCAGGTGCCGCACACCATGCTCAATCTGAAGGAGCCACTCTACATTGGGGGTGCCCCCGACTTCAGCAAGCTTGCCCGGGCAGCTGCAGTGTCCTCTGGCTTCAACGGTGCCATTCAGCTGGTGCGAGGCATGGGGTGGGACCCTCTGGTGGGACCCTCCCACCAGGGCTCCCCACAGCAGGGGAGAAGGAAGAGCCGATGTGGGAGGGGCTGCCTTGGCTGGCCGCACAGCGGGGAGGGCACAGCCGCTGGGACACAGGCTCTCACCCTGTGCCCTGCAGGTCTCCTTGGGAGGCCGCCAGCTGTTGGCCCAGGAGCACGTGCTGCGGGCAGTGGACGTCTCATCCTTTGCAGAACACCCTTGTACCCAGGCCTCAGGCCACCCCTGCCTCCATGGCGCCTTGTGTCTTCCAAAGGAAGCCACCTACACATGCCTGTGCCCCACGGGCTTCTCAGGGCTGCACTGCGAGAAGGGTGAGCACCCAGAGCCCAGGGTCAGGGCTGCAGGCCTGCGCCCGCAGCCCACCTCACCCTGCCTGTCTCCCAGGGCTGGTGGAGAAATCAGTAGGGGACCTCGAGGCACTGGCCTTTGATGGGAGGACCTACATCGAATACCTCAATGCTGTGACCGAGAGGTAACGCACTGCCTGGGAGCCCAGCACACCGTGCACCCTCTGCTGTCTGTCTGGTCCTATCTGTACACACCACACAGGGCAGGACACGGTGCTCCGGCCAGGAGAGAAGCCCCAGTGTCCACCCCTCCTCCCTCTCCTTCCTTCTCACCTCTCTGTCTCTTTGTTTCCAAGCGAACTGACCAATGAGATCCCAGTGTAAGTAGCCCTCAGCCGCCACCTGCACCTGCCACTCACTCATCCCGTCTGTGCTCCCCTGACCCCTTCCACGGCACAGCCTGAGCCCCTCCAAGGGCAGAATGTCCCTCCTAGACGGAGGGTGGGGGTCAGGGCCTGCCGGTGCTGGGCAAGGCTTAGCTTCTTCCCTGGGAAATGGGACCCCTCCTAGGAAGTGTGCCAGGGGCTGCCTCACCACCCTGCAGCCCCTGCCCCCCCAAGGCCAGCGTGAGTGTGTGCTTGTGCCTGCGTGTGTGTGCACACACTTAGACATGTCTGCGTGTGTGGGCACAGGTTCTCCTGTGCGTGCACGTGTCTGTGTGCAAGCTGCAGGGCGTGTTGGTGACCGTGTGTGCGAGCACATCTGCCTGTGTGTCGGTGTTTCTGGGCACATGCGCGAGGGCTGGCCCCGGGCACTCCCAGGCAGGGCACCCTCCTCTCCATCTGCCATGCACGCCTCGGTCCTTGAGCTGTGCCAGCCTGGGCCGTGCCCCCTGTGTGTGCACATGCGTGTGGCACACGTGTCGCTTGCATGGCCCTCTGGAGGGCAGTCAGGGGGCCCGGGGCCACGTGTGTCCAGGTGCACGCTTGCTTTTCCCAGTGCTGGAAATGGGACTTGGGCCTGTGCTTGGCCTGTCCCTGGCTCACTGCTTCCCTCTCTTCCTGCTTCTAAGCCCCGAAACTCCGGATTCCGGGGCCCTAAACAGGTGAGCATGTGGCAGTGCCTGAGAGGCAGGTGGCTGTCACCTCATGATGTGCCTGCCTGTCGTCCGTCATCTCTGACCACTCTGCCAGTCCCTCCATCTGTCTTGCCCTTCCTCTGCCCACCGTTGGTGCTTCCCTCCCCCAGCCAGCCACCCCAGCCTGTCGCCAGCCGCCTCGGCCTCTGCAGCCCAGGCTCTGCCTTCTGCCTTCCTGGAGCCTGACCCACCCCTTTGCCCTCTAGTGAGAAAGCTCTGCAGACCAGCCGCTTCGAGCTGAGCTTGCGCACAGAGGCTACGCAGGGGCTGGTGCTATGGAGTGGCAAGGCCAGCGAGCGTGCAGACTACATGGCACTGGCCATTGTGGACGGACACCTGCACCTGGCCTATGACCTGGGCTCTCAGCCTGTGGTGCTGCGCTCCACTGTGAGGGTCAACACCAACCGCTGGTTGCGAGTCAGGGCTCACAGGTCAGTGGGGCCCACTGGGTATAGCAGGCATGCCTGCACTTTCCCAGACACTCCTGGTCACCAGCTGCCTGACCTAGGGTCATTGCCAGTGGGAAGGAGAGGAAGGAGGGACGAGAAGATGCAGGATAACCAGTCATGGCAGGAGGCTTACTGCCTCCATCCTGGCCTCCAGGGTGACCCCAGTGTGGGCCCAGCCTGTGGCAGCTGTAGGGCGTGGAGGGAGGCTCAGATCTGAAGGAGGTGGGGAGGGACCCCTGATAATTCTGCCCCACCCACACCCTCAGGGAGCAGAGATCAGGTTCCCTTCAGGTGGGCAACGAGGCCCCTGTGACCGGCTCCTCCCCAGTGGGTGCCACACAGCTGGACACGGACGGAACCCTTTGGCTTGGTGAGTGCTTGGGTGAGGCCAATCCAGGAGGCTTCAGGGGCCTCAGATTATCTAAGGGACAGCTGATCTGTCTACCTGCATCATCTCCTAACTTGACCCCTGGGGTTGGTTCCCAGGCATGGGGCCAGAAGGGTCCTGTGGGTGGGCGTGCCTGCTGTCTGTCTGTTCCCTGGGGGGTCCCTCTGTCCATCAGCATCACCTAGCCACAGCTGTGTGAACTCCTGCTGTCTGTCCTGTAGGGGGCCTGCAGAAGCTGCCTGTGGGCCAGGCCCTGCCAAAGGCCTATGGAACAGGTTTTGTGGGCTGCCTGCGGGATGTGGTGGTGGGCCAGCGTCCACTGCACCTGCTGGAGGATGCCCTCACCAAGCCAGAGCTGCGGCCCTGCCCGGCCTCTTAAGCTGACGCCGAGCCCTCCACCCACCCTACTGTAATTATTTTCTATTTTTGTAAACTTGTTGCTTTTTGATATGATTTTCTTGCCTGCGTGTTGGCCAGAAGGACTGCTGGCCCGTCCTCCCTTCCGTCCAGGCAGCTGTGCTGCAGAGACAAACTGGTGCCAAGGGGCTCCGGGGCGCTGTGGCAGCTTCAGGACATGCCCCTCTGCCTCGAGGCCCACACCGGCCCTTTGCACTGTGTCCCTGTTTGTCTGCCCCTACCGGCCCCTCCTGTCTCCTGGTCCACTGGCAGACCCTGCTCCCCCACATCACCCTTGCTGCATTGGACGAAGCCTGTGTCCCAGAGCAGGAGGGGGCTGCCAGGGCTTGAGGGGCCTTCCACTGAGCACTCCCCGTGGGACCTTTCTCCGTCCCCACTTAAGCTGCTGTTCCTTGCTTTGTGCTGTGGGTAGCCTTGCCCCCGGCTAGCCTGGAACCCAGGGCCCCATGCCAATACTGTGACTTAGAAATGACATTACCATTGATGTCATACTCTGCCATGGACATGGCCACCCCCACACACACTCCGGCCCCATGAGCAGCCCCTGAGAGGGAATGGGCCACTGTGCATGATGTGGCTGACCTCCATTGCCTGTGTCCTCCTGTAGAGTGATGGATGTCCAGGCCTGGCCACCAAACATGTTCTTGGATCATTGGTTTCCTGTCCTGACCCCAGAGCATTTAAGGGCTACTCTCAGCTGCCCTCCTCTTTATCTGAGAGTGACCAGGGACTGGCCAGTGTCTGAGCAAGGCCAAAGTGCAGGTGCGGGGGTGGCAGAGGTGGCCACACGTCCGTTCCCCACTCCTTGCCTGGATGCCCTTCCCAGTCCTCTTGGGAGCAAGACCAGACAATGGTGGTGGGGTGGCAGCCTGGCCGTGCTCTGGGCAGGGGCTGCGGGGCTGCACCGCTGTGTCTCACTAACTCCAGGATGTGTTCATGTCGAGCACCGCGAAATAAAATCTGGAAATTTTAAAAGAGGGGCCGTGTCTGTCCTCGCCCACTGCCAGCCCCACAGCCTGGCAGCTCCCTGTTGGGCTTCATGGTGGGACACAGGCTTCGAGCTCCCTTAGTGGCCTTGCACTGGGAGCTGGGGCTCCAGGTTCCTTTTGGTGGTGAGTCCAGTGTGGATAAGCACAGTGGCCCGGGGGTGTGAGGTGTGACCTTGAGTGCTTGTTCTGGTGGGGCGTGGACTGTAGCCCAGTGCACTTCTGGATACACACCAGCCTCCCTCCGTCAGCACAGGGTGCGCAGGGGGCTGAGGGGGCCTGCTGACTACACTGGGGGCAGGGACGGCCTGGGTGGGCGCAGGAGGGTCTTGGTGGGGCGTGGTGAGTTGGGTGGCAGGTAGCCATTGAACTGGCTTGGGTGTGCAGGGCCACACGTTGGCACTCTGGGAGTCACGGACTAGGTGGCCCAGATGAGGGGTTCCTGGCTGATCAGCAGCACCCTGTGTAGGCAGGAGCTCCTACAGAGGTGCAGCAGCCCCTGGCATCAGTCTGAGCTTCTCAGGAAAGAAGAGACTGGCCAGATAGGCGGCCCCTCCCTCAAATAAAAAGTGTACCTTTTTGGCTTTGTGTTAATGAGCCCCCAATGAAAAGACCCTCAACCTCAGACCCAGGGACTCAGGGAGTCCGCGGACATTCACTTCCTGATCCCAGGGGAGATGGTTCCAGGCCACAACGGACCACTCCTGAAAGGCGGATGACCCCTGGCCTTGAATCTCAGGACACAGGCAGGCCTGACCGCAGCTGAGGGTGCCCCTGTGGCCAGACCGTGAGGAGACTGCCGAGGAGAGGACCGGGACAACCTGGCCGTCCACCTCCCACCTCTGCCCGGGCTTTCCAGGGCTGCGGTGGGGAGGGAGCGCTGTGCTCTGCCCTCCTCTGGAGATTCCTAGAAGGAGCAGCGTCCAGCCCCAGGCTGACCCATTAGTAGTCACGCTTACTGAGAGGGGAGAGGCAAGGGGCCGGGAGGCCGTGGGCCACTCGGGCCACAGAGCCGCGACCCGCTGTCACCTTCCGAGCCCGGAGGCCCGTGCCCATCCCTTTGCCCTGAGGTTGGGATACCCTAGGAAACTGGGGCGCCTTTAACGGAGTTCCCGGGCTCCTAGACCGCTGGGGCCTTCGCGGGGGTGAGGGTTGCATTTTAATGAAGCCGGCTGGGGCGGGGCCTCCGAGGGGCGGGGCCTCTGCCGGACTGGTGAGCACATGGGCAGGGGCACGTGGCGCTGGTGCGGATGCGACCTCGTGGAGATGTGCTTCAGCTCGGACCAGCTCTGACCAGTGGGCGCGGGATTCTTGCGACCAAGGACCTCCTTGCCTTCCCAGCCTGTCGCCTCCAGGCCTGGGGTGCGGACATCTGCCCTCCTCCAGAGACAAGGCGTGTAGGGACACCTGGGTCCCGCCGCAGCCAGGCTTGGCCTGCCCAGGGATTTAGAAGGGACACTGCACTAGCTGCAGAAGCTTGGCCTGGGTGGAGGTCAGTTGCTCCCCAGCCCTAGGGAAGGTGCCCTTTAGGTAGCTAAGATGTGGGAGGTGGCTATGGGAGGACAGTGGCAGCCTCCTCCTGTCTAGTGCAGCAGGCTCTGCTCCGGCTCCATTTTGGCCACCAGAGACACAGCCTATTAGGGGGCACCCCCCTTTTCCTAGGCCTGAACTCAGGTCTGGAGGTCTGGGGGTAGAAACTCCATTACCACCAGCCTGTGCACTTGGCTGGCCTATCTGAAGGACCAGCCCTCCCTCAGTAGGCACCTCCCCCCTCCAAACCAAGGAGCCCAGTTCTTGGAGGGGCTCCCTGGCCTGCTGGGGGGTCTTAATTGAGGCTCAGGGCTGAACCTGCATGAGAGCTGGGACAGCCCACAGGTGGGACCAGCCTCCTGCCTCCTGCAAGGGGAGATGGAAGTGTCACAGGAACCCCACACTTCCTGCTCTTGCTGCAGGACCCCTGCTCCTGGGTATGTGCACCCCAGGTTAAGTGTAGACTCTGGCTTGCCTGTGGCAGAGGTAGGGACCTGCAGAAGCCCTGTCTCCTGCCATCTGGCATGCCACCCAGAGCCCCTACCTCTGGTGCTTGGCGCTTGGCGAGGCTGGAGTTCACAGGAGAGGTACGCAGTGGCACTGAGCAACCATCCTCAAATCAGGGTCCTGGGATCTCTGGGTAGAGAACTAGGCATAGGGTGCAGAGAGGACAGGCCTGGCACAGTGGTCTCTGGCAGTCTTGGGACCTCATTGGCGAGGAACTATGGAAGTGAATTGGATCACAGAACTTGCAAGCCAAAAGCCTCATGATTCCAAGGTGTACTGTCTGGCCGGATACCAGGCAACAGCTACACGTGTACTATAGATCTCAGGGACTGGTTGGAATGGCCCTGGGCCCCCTTGGCCTCATTGTTACTTGTCCTCCGAATACAGTGCTGGTGCTCAGAAAGGGCCATATCTGTCATCTACGTGTAACCCAGGTTGGCCTGAGAAAGCCCCAGGTTGGGCTCTGCCCATCTGCCACCCCCTCCCCACCCCACCCTGTGGTGATCATCTGGACTATCCC
This sequence comes from Xerus rutilus, assembly GCA_028644305.1. Lineage (NCBI taxonomy): Eukaryota > Metazoa > Chordata > Mammalia > Rodentia > Sciuridae > Xerus > Xerus rutilus. Next base: position 192,899 of record CM053400.1, read on the forward strand.
TTCTGTGGTCCTGGGCCCCTGCCCACACCCCCATCCGGCCTAGCAGGCCCCACCCAATTGCAGAGCGGAGCCCTCCCCCTGCCGACTCCCACCGTGGATTGTGGTCAACAGGCACCAGTCACTCCCTGCTCAGCACAGCAAGGCAATGCAGGGACAGGCTTGGTCTGTGTCCATGCTGGAGCCTGGGAGGGTCTGCACCCCATGGGGACAAGCAGCCTGCTGTACCCCCAAGTTCCCCTCCTACCAGCAGTTGGAGAGGAAGCACGGTCCACTTTGTCCTATATAGTCAGGACAGATACTGGTTGGATTTGTCTGGGACCAGGAATGGCTGGGGCCAGGGCAGGGCTGAGATAAAGACCTCCAGGTTCTAGTGGGGAACTGATCCTCATGCCTGAAGTATGGCCTGGAACCCTTCCCCTGGCATGTCTGGGTCCCTGTGTGGTATGTCAGGCGTGTTGATGAGCTATGGTGTGTCCCCTGACCTGTAGTCTTATGGGGTAATATCCTAGGGTCTACATCTACAGGGGACATTAAGGCCAAGGCTATGAGGAGATCTGGGACCGACATGGCCAGTCTGGGTTCGGGCTGACCTCTTGGGGGTCCTTGGCTGTTCCTAGACTCCTGAGCGGCCACTAGACTCTAGAGGCCTAGGCCCAGCATGCTGTTCCCCCAGGTTCCCTCAGACTAGAGCTGAGCCACTGTCACACCATGGAGCTGGCCAGCCCCTGAGCAGCATCAAGGACAGCAGGGCTCAGAGGTGAGCACCTGTGGCCTCCCTTCTTCCCACCAGCCTCTGCCAGATGCACACGCCCACTGGCCGGCTGGGCACCCCTCCACGGCCAGGCCCTGCCCTAGACTAGTGGGAGCCACTGCAGCTGGGGAGGCTCCCCGCTGGAAGTTTCCGCCTGATAGACTCTCCGCAGCCTGGTGGGAGGACAGGGGACTGAAAGTATGATCGAGGGTCCCCAAAAGGACAAAGGGCCCTTCACCCCCTGTGGCTTTGAAGCTGGGTCTCAATACTGCCCGTTCCCCCATGCTTTGCTATTGCCCATCTGGGGCAGGAGGCCCAGGCTGCAGGGTCATTGGAGGGCACCTGGGTGCAGGATGTGGGTTGGCACAGTGGGCAGCCCAGGTGAGGCAGGAGAGCACTCCTGGTTCCATCCCTCTTTTTCCACAGTGTCAGTGCTGTGCAGGGACATGGAGCCTTTGCTTGCCTTTTTTCCTGGTGGCCTTGCCTGCTGTCCTGGACTGGCCCCAGGGGTCACCATATGGCATCTCCTCCTGCAGAAAGCCCTCCTGGATACCCACCCGCTGGCCCCTAAGTGGGAATTGCCAGCATGGGAGGGAGCTTGGACACCAAACCCAAACTATGCCCAGAAATCACTTCTTCCCCCAGGGAGGCTGGCACAGGAGCGTGCTCACTGCTGACCGCCCTGGAGCGGCCCACTGAGCTCTTGATTCTTTTGAACCAAGCTGTGGGCGCTGGGGAGCCATTGGGGTCAGAGCAGAGCTGCCTGTGGGCTCATGACTGGGAAAAAGCCACAGGGTAGCAGGGCAGCACTGAAGTGTGTGGGGGCCACCTTTTAGTCACACACACCTCAAGCTTCAGGTACTTGCAGAAGGGGGGTCATGGAGGCACAGTGGCACTCGGGCAGTGTGGCTGCTCATACCCATGGGGCAGGCCCATTGGCTGGGCTGCTTTGCAGGACTTGGGGTGCTTCCTGAGCCCTAGAGGCCGATGGCCAACAGTAGGCAGGTCCAGTTGGATGTTCTGAGAACCCAGGCATCTGCCATGGATTGGCTGTGGGGTCGGGGTAGGGTAGTGGCTGGGCTCTGGACCCTGGGCAGGGAGAACAGAGTGACTGGGCACAATGCGAAGGTGTGACCAGAGGGTGCTGATGAATCCGTGCTGAGGCACGGCCCAGGTCATGGGTGCAGCGGCCTGCTCTGCTGAGAGGGGAGATGGGGATCAGGAGACAAGGCCTGCAGATATTGAGGAGGTTGCTGCTGTCTTTCCCAATGCAGATGCTGAGGTGTCTGTGAGCTCGCAGCTCCACGCAGGGCTGGGGCTGGACGGTGAAGGGCTGTGGACTCGGCTGGGGCCCCACATGAGGAGCAGAGCACCAGGGGCAGGGCCCCAGGAGGCGGGAGGGAAGGGATCATGGACACCTGGGGAAGAGGCAGGACCTGGGGCCAGAGGAGATCTCAGTGGGGTGGACAAGCCCAGGGACGCTCTGGAGGAGCAGAGAGTCTGCGGAAGAGCCTCCCTGCCTGTGCTCACCTGGAGTTCCATGATCAGTGGACAGCAGCACAGGCTGACAGCCCTCATCCCTTTCCAGGAGTTTGTCCAGAGGGGGCAGAGGCCTGGGGGGCCTGGGCCTGCTGCCGTCTCCTGGGGGGTGGGCAGCCCCATGCATTTACCATGGAAGGTCTGCACAGCTGCTCCGAGGAGGGGCTGGGGCTTCCATCTCTTGGGCCAGTGGTGGGTGGAGCACGGTCCACCACTGTGCAGGTCAGGACTCCTTAACAGATCACGGGGCTGCAGGTGGTCTGTTGGGGCCCCAGCATGGGGTCGCAGAGGCAGGAGGAAACCTGCCTTGCTCCTGCACGCCAGGCCCCGCTGCGCCAGGCCTGCGCCATCTATTGGAGGCAGCTCAGGATGAAATGTCCTGCAGGCTCTCCCATGAGGACAGTGTCACAGTGTTAGGGCTGCTGTGGCTTTTAAGGGGCAGAGGGGCGTGGGTGCCCATGGCTCACTTTCTGAGGCTGCCATGGGACACCAGGAACCCTGGCCCAGGAATCCCCACCCCGTGGGAGAATGGGACTTGCACACCTGAGGGAAGTGCAGCCAGGGTCTCTTCCGGCTCATCCTCTGCTGGGACTGCAGAGAGGACGTCTCAGGGAGGCAGGACTGGGCAGGGCGGGCAGGCCTGCTCAGCGGGGTCCAGCCCAGAGCTCCGCTCCTCCTGCCAGCGCCTGCCTCTGTCCTGCTCGCCCTGCAGTCAGCAGAACCCAGGCCAAGTGCCTCCATGTGGGCTCTGGCCTTCTCAACGACTTCTGCCAGCCGCAGGGCTATCCATCCATCCATCCACCCGCCTGCCATTCTCAGCCATTCCCTCCTCCTCCTCTTCTTTCTTTTTCTTTCTTTCTTTCTTTTTTTTTTTTTTTTTTTTGGTACCAGGGATTGAACTCAGGGGTACTCGACCACTGAGCCACATCCTCAGCCCTATTCTGTGTTTTATGTAGAGACAGGGTCTCACTGTTGCTTAGCGCCTCGCAACTAAGTCTGTGAGGAGGACTGGCAGCTGGAACTCCAGCAGGCTCCAGATCTGCTAGGTTCTCTCCTGAGCCTGAGGCAGCAGGCTCGCTTTGAAAGGAGAGCTTCTTCCCTGGAGCCCCCCAGCTACAGGGTGGCACCTGGGACACTGACAGGAGCACACGGTGGGTGGCAGGGGCCTGAGCCTGACTGTGGAACTCCTGGGCAGGACCATTAGTGCTGGGCTGCCCAGCCTTGGTCTCCAGGTCGAGGAACTTGGGCCTGGGGTCCCAAAGCCTAGTCCTGGCCAGGGAGGAGGAGGAGGCAGGGACACTGACTGGACAGGAGCTGCAGAGGGGAGGGTCCTGGCCCCATCTGACTGTTTCTGGCAGGAAAAGCCCAGAGACTGTCCTGGAGGCCGAGTGGAGATGGGGCATGGGGGCAGTGGGAGCCCAGCCCCCTTCCGATAGCGGCCCTCACACCTGCCCTTGCACCTGCCCTTCCAGGCAGCGCGAGGAGGTGACCCAGATCAGGATCCAGAACATGGGTGACTACTGTGGCCTGGATGGAGGGGAGATGTCTGCCACGCTGGCTGAGCTGGTGCAGCACTATACGGGCCAGTGTGGGGACTGCTTGGTAATCAGCAGGGCCCCCTGGGCTGCCAGGACCCCCTCAGAGCAGTGAGCCTGGGCCAGGTGGCGTCTGCACTGTGTGCATAGTCTGCTGGGTGTGGCCTCTCTGTGTTGCCTGCCCCTCAGTCAGGGTGCAGTGGCAGTCAAAGGGGGGGTGCCTGCGGCCCTGCCCTCGTGCTCTGGGGCCCATGTCCCCCAGGTCCAAGGCACCAGTGCAGGGGTGACAGACAGGGGACCAGGGCCCTGGTGCCACCTCTGCCCTCCTGGCTGGTGACAAGTGAGCCAGCTCCTACACTACAGATCCCCACACAGGGAGCTGGCTGTGCCAGGGACCTAGTGGGCTGGCCTGGGATGCCACTCTGCCCCTCCTTGCTGAGGACCAGGCTGCCACCTGGTGGCCACCCTGCACCTGCTCAGCACAACCAGCCTTGTAGCACTCTTGGAGGAGGAGAGGGTCAGAGGGGTTGGCTGGGCTAGTCCAGAGCACCCGGCCCGAGGCCTGACGCCTGTCTCTGAAGTGTCAGCTTCATGATTCTGCCAGACCGGGGCCTCCAGCCTCACCAGTGCTCCACCCTGGGCCAAATGGGCACCTGTCTGGCAAGGAAGCTGAGAAGCTGCTGATGGAGAAGGGGCGTCCGGGCAGCTTCCTGGTACGGGAGAGTCAGAGCAACCCTGGCGAGTTTGTGCTCACAGTGCTGACTCGGAAGCCGGACAAGGCACAAGGCACTGACCGCCGGCCACGCATGACCCACATCATGATCTCCTTTCAAGTGGGAGGCGGCATGGGTGGTCTGAGACTCTGGGAAGCATGACTTCACAGCCGTGCCCCTCGCTGCCACCCCAAGACAGGCGGCAAGTACGCATGGGAGGTGGGACCCATTCGACACCCTGGGACCCCTTGGTGGAGAAGTTGGGGCGTCATGCAGCTCAAGCAGGTAGCCTGCTGCACGAGCCCTGGGGCCCGAGGGATGCCAGCACTAACCCCTCCAGGAAAGAGGCCAGGGGTGAGACTTCCTGCAGGCCTGCCTTGGGAATCTGAACAACCAAGAGAAAGGAGGGACCCACAAGGCCCCTCGCACAATGGCCCTGGTGTCCTCTCCAGGATGAGGGTCCTGGGCCTGCTCAGGCCAGGGTGGCCACCTTGGTGAAGAGTGCTGCTAAGCTCAGCTCAGGCCTCTGCCTGGAAGCCCCTCAAGGCCACAAGAATCAGTGCCAAGAGTATCAAGCGTCGCATGCAGGAGCCACAGATGCCAGCGAGACCAAGCGGGCATTCTGGGAGGAATTTGAAGTGCTCCCTGCCTGCGGCCTACCTCAGACTCCCACCCTCCAGGGCTGGGGCAGGTGCCTGAGGGTGGAGGATCAGGGGAAGTGGCCACTGAGGGCTCTGCAGAGGGACAGGGTGACAGCTGAAGCCTCTATTCTCCCAGATGCTGCAGCAGCAGGAATACCAGCTCCTGTAATACCAGAAGGTACAGAGGCCAGAGAACAAGCCCAAGGACGTCACAAGAACACCCTCCCTGTGAGGCGAGGGCTCCACTGTCACGGGCATGGGGGACCACCTGGGAGGGGCCCCGGGGGAGGCAGGGTGTGTGTCTGTCACCAGATGTGGCTCCCTCTTGCACACCCAGGCCCCAGACTTCCCCACCTCTGTTCACCACAGGTCAGCAGGCAAGGAGACAGGGTGGCACCCTGAGCTTCCCACCTCCCCGGGAGACCCAAGTGGCCTCTTCCTTCCCAGTTGACACCACCTGTGTCACCCTGCGTGATGCAGACACCAGCATGCCTGGAGCCGTCTATATCAGCTGTGCGTGAGGGAGCAGGTGTGTGCGACACCCTGCCCGGGAGGCCTACCTGGATCCCACAGGACATCCTGAGCTCCATCTAAGGAGCCAGAGCCCTTGATGGGAGGTTCCGGAAGAGCCAGGTCCAAGGGATGGAGGGCAAAGTGCGGATCCTGGCAGAACTGGGTCCGCCAGCAGGGTCCTCAGAGCAAGCTGGACTGAGCGTGACCCCCAAGCCCTCCTTGGTCTTCAATGTGAGGACCCGTGACCCACCAGGCTCTTATGCACACTGGCATGAATTTAGGTCTGTCCTCTTGGCCTTGATTTTGACATTTAGACCCGGAGGAGACGCCTGGCTCAGGAGTGGGCAGTGTGCACAGCCACACAGCCTGCCTGCAGACCACAGCAGCTGCCTTCTGGGCCATGTGCATCAGGAGGACACACCTGCCATCGTCATGACCACCAGACAGGGAGCCCAAGTCCTACCTGCTCTGCCCTACCTGCTCTGCCAGGCTTGCCTCTGACTGGTCAAGGAAGCAGCTCCTCCTGATTGGGACAGGCTGTGGGCACTGGGCAGAGGGAGGGGAGAGCCTGCCACTGCACTCGCATGCTGTGCTTGCAAGGCAAGGGTGCTGGTGCTCTGTCCCAAGCTGAAGCAAAGCGCCTCCTTCAGAACAAGTGTTTCTGGTCCTGGCTGAGCCTCAGGGCCACGTATGTGTGTGCAACAGGGCTGAGCACCAGGGCCAGCGCCACCATGTGCAGGAGCTGCAAGTGGGGTGGCCAGACCAGGTGAGCCTGGTGGGCAGTGGAATATGCCAGGCTGTGGGTCAGAGTGGCCAGGGTGTCCCCAGGTCCGTGCTGAGGGTGAGGAGGCCCTGAGCGGAGACCCGGTTTCGTCCGTCTCTACTGGTTTTGGTGGCTTCTGTCGTCCTGGGCCTGGTTCACAGACGGCCCTGTCAGAGGACTCGACGCCCCTCCTCCGCTCCACCCTCCCCGCTAGCCCCGCCCCGCCTGCCCTCCAGCCCGCCTCTGCTCTCCGGCCGCCCTAAGCGCCGTTGTCCCTGGGCCTGGACTGCGACGTCGACGTCCAGAGGATGACCCAACTAGTGAGGCGGCAGCGCTCGGGGATGGTGCAGACCCAGGCGCAGCACCAGTTGGTGCTCCTAGAGCTGCCGCGCTGCGTCCGAAGTGAGTAGCTGCGCCTGCGCGAGCACGTGGGCGAGGCGGGGCCACTCGGTGCCCGGGCGGCCCCTCCTCCAGCGGGAGCCCCGGGCGCAGCGCGCGCATCTGGAGCTGGGCCCCCGAGCTGGCCGCGGCCCCGACGCGCTAGAGGCCGTTGGCTCCTCAGAGGACTGCTTCAGGGCCTGAGGTATGCAGGTGTTGGTGTCGGGGGCCTGGAGTCCACCCCTCAGACTTGCGTGCCAGGCCTGGACCTGAGCCATGGGAGGACAGTCTGGAGATCCCAGTGTCCTTGGCCTTGTGAGGATTTCAGAGCTGACAGTGACCACGTGTGAACCTACCTGTGCCTCAAGTCCAGCCACCCCGTGTTGGCCTGTGTGTGAAATGAGCAACAGGGACAGTCCCTGCCTGACCTGACTGCGACCACCAGTATTAGTGTCCTGCTTACCTGTGCGCCCTGCCCATCTCAGGGCGGCAGCCCGGCCCTGTCACCACCAGGCCTGTGGAATGAGATGCTCATGTGGCCACGTGTGCAGCCTCACATGCCTGGCCCTGCCGGAGGTGAGGTGTGACTCCACGTGTGCATGACTGACAGGGTGTGACACCCTGGCCTGTGACCGTGGAGGGACCCTTGCTCCTCACAGCTACCTGTGGCTTCATGGCACTTCAGTAAAGCTGTTTTTAGTTCCAGTTTTAGTCTGAGCCTGGGCCAAGGGGTGTGTGGTCCCTAGGACTGGACCCAGATTCTCCAGGGTCTCCCTCAGCTCTCTCCCTGCCCCAGTCAGAAGCCCTGCCGGTAGGAGCAGGAAGTGTCTGGGCCTTGGGGTCAGAGGTGAGGAGACTGAGACCTGCCCAAGCTGGCACAGGCCTGGGCCCTCCTGGTCTCGCTTACCTTGTGGCACAGGATTCCTGGAGCCATGGCAGAAGCTGGTGGGGTGGGGTGGGCAGGATGCCCAACCCCACAAGGCTACATTCGGTTATCTAGCAGGCAGGCTGGTTCAGGAGGCTGAGGGTCTGCCAGAGGAACCCAAGGTCTGCACCCAAGATCAGGCCACCACTGCTTGTCACCACCTCTGCTTCAGGGACTATTGGGCCTTGGTTCCTGCAGGGGTCCTGGGTTCTGTGGCTCTCTAAACAGCTCTTCTAGTGGGGCTGGGGGTTCACAACTTTCTGGGGGTGTGCATGGGTGGCCATGGTGGGAGATGGGGAAAGAGAAGCCCCCTTAGAGCCACTGGGCTGTGGGTCAGGCTGAGGCATCAACCTTCAGGGTTCCCTGGGACTTTGCCTGTTTTCGTAGGGGAGGAAAACAGGTACTGGCCCCCTAGACCTTGGTCCCACCCATGATCCAATGGGAAACCTGGACAGACGCTAGGCTGGGTGGACCAGGGGGCCTCTGGAGGGAGCGACTGTGTGGCACAGGGGTGGGGGACAGGTGAGAACATCTTACCAAACATGGATACAAAACAGTTTATTTAAAAATGTGCTATTTGCAGACATCTGGGCAGTTTCTGCAGTGGCCTGGGCACAGGGCCTGCTCTGCCTCTGCATTTTGACACCCCCCAACAGAAGGGGCCAGCCTTGCCCGGAGAGAGCCTTGGAGAAGGCCCTGGTGAAATGGCATCAGGGACAGTGAGCCCTCCATGTGTGCGGGAGGGCAGGGTCTGGCCAGCACCTCCTGGGTCCCTTCTACCACCTGTATGACAGGGGCAGGGACAGCTTCTAGAGCCTGTAGGAGCCAATAGTTCTTAGAGACTTTGGGCACCCTTTGTCCATCCCATGGGGACCATCAATGGGGCTCTGGGGGACTAAGTTCTAGCAGCTGCTGTGTTCCTGACCCCAGCAGGTCAAGGACCTGCCCATGGGGCTGGGATGGGGTGGCTGGCCTGGCCATGGGCTGGTGACCCTAGTTGTTGGCCAGGGGCTCACGGGAGAAGGCAGCAGCAGCAGTGCTGGAGGCGGTGGGAGGCCGGGGCAGGCAGCGTAGGTTCCCAGTCTTGAGTGCACACTGCACGGGCCAGAGCACCAGGCAGAACAGCACCAGCAGTAGGGCAGAGACCAACGCCAGGCGTCGCCAGTCCCTGCAGCGCGCCCAGCAGCGGGCCAGGCGGCTCTGGCGCGGGGCCAAGTCTGGGACAGGCGCAGGAGGGGCAGGTTCAGCAGGCTTGCTCAGGCCCACGTCCACACACACAAAGCTGGGTGCCTCGCGGCCAGGCGTGGCAGGCAGTGGGCGGCAGCACAGCTTGGTGCCCTCCAGCCACACTGGCTCCTCTCGCTGCAGGTGTGCGGGCATCTTGGCCTGCAGCTGGCGGCTGGTACGCAATGCGGGGGCCCCAGCAGCTGGCACAGCTGTGGGCTTCCGGCAGAAAGGGCAAGGCACAGCCTCGCTGCCAGAGCCTGTGGGCTGGGCGGCCGCCAGCCGGGCCAGGCACTCCAGGCAGAAGACATGGGTGCAGGACAGTTCCTTCGGTGTCTTGAAGATGTTGTCATAACCTGAGAAGCAGATGGAGCACTCCAGTGGGGAGGCCACCTTCTCTGAGCCAGGAGTGCCAGGCGACCTGGGTGTCGAGGCTGTGGAGCTGCTCCTGCAGGGAGGTGGCACCTCTGTGTGCCATACCGGCTGGCCTGTTGACATGGTGTTGGGCTGTGGAACAGAGACCACCATGAGTGACTCCTGCTGTCCCCATCCCATGAGGTTAGCCTTGCCCAGCATCAGCCTTCAGATTCCAGGGAGCACACTGTCCACCTATGGGAATCTGCAAAGTTCCTGTGGCCTCTGAAACTCCCCCACTTGTCCCAGAGCTGGGTGTCCAGTAGGCCCCAGGCCTGGATGGCCCAGAGGGGTGCTGGGGCGCATCTCATGGCTCAGTGGACACTTCCTGCCTCTGCCCCTGCTGATACTGGCAGTGGTCTGTGACAGCTCCTGCAACATCCTAGCTTTGATGTTGCCTGATGGGGCCCTGTGGCAAAGGCAGCTCGGGGTGAGTGGCTCAGCCAGGTTGACCTACCCTGGAGCCTGCAGGATGGGGGCCCTGGGCTTGTGGGCTGCTTGTGGGCAGCTGAAGTGACATGAACCTGCATACAGTGGGCACCTGGGTTGGTTGGCATATGCCGGAGTTGTAGGCGGCCACATGAGAGTGTGTTTGGGGTCTCTGGGTCTGAGGGCAGCTGAGCCATCTGACAGTGGGAAGATGGGGAAGGCCTGTGTGAAATCCCAAGGAAGGGCTTTCTCAGCTGCACCCTGGACCCTTTGGGGCCCACTTGCCTGGCTGGTGACCAGGCTCTTGTGCCAATGACCAGGGCTTGGCAATGCCCCTCAGCTGGGGTGCAGCAGGCTTCAGCCATCCTCTCTGTGCCCTTGATAGTGGTCATGGTTGCTCTTTGAAGAGGAAGCAGGACGTGGAAGGGTCCAGGGCCCTTCTCTTCCACAGCCATCTTGACTTCCCTGCTGGGCCCAGGAGACCCTGCTGACCAGAGACCTGCCCTGCCCTGCCTGCTGCCTCTCCCCAGCCACAGGGTCCTGCCTGGAGGACAGGCAAGGGGCAATACCTTTCACCTCAAAGGCTCTGGTCCCAGGACCCATGGAACCCTGGAGGCCTCACCAGAGATGGCCTCTTGCCTTCCTGGCCCTGACTTAGGCTTCTTGGCCAGTCCTGGGAGCAGGTGGATGGTGCAGGTGTTGCTAAATTGTCACTGTGATCCTGTGAGTCATCTGACATCACTGTGATGTCACGAAGGCCTCAGGCTTCTGGCATGTGATGTCACCACATCTCAGGGACAGCAGTGGCCCCGGCAGGGCCTGGGAGGACTTCAGGACTGCCCTCCTCCACCTTTCTCCCACAGAACTGGCTCCTTGGTACCAGGCCTCACCCTCACAGAGGTGCCCCACCCTGGGCCTATTCAGGTGAAGGGTGAGGACAGGCTGAGCGGCCTTACCTGGCAGCCAGGGGTCAGCGGCTCCTGGGCATGATTGTCTCCACCGACCACGACAGAGTTCTGAGCCCCTGGGTTCCCCAGCTCCAGCAGTGTTTGCTCCCTCTCCTCCAGTCCTGGCCTGGCCTCTGCTCCACCTGGCAGGTGTCCTCCTGGGCCTGCGGTCAGCAGCTGTCCTGAGGTACTGGCAGGTGCTCCTCGGCTGGCAGTAGTAGGGGATGCGTGTACTTGTCTTGGTGCAGGCGGGCCGTCCGGGGTAGGTGTGAATTCTCAGGGCATGAGCTGTGGGCAGGTGCCTTTATACCTTCAGGGTGGCTGGGGGTGTGGCCCGGGCTTCAGGATTGGCTGGCCTCCCTCTTTACCTAGCAGGACAGGCATGGCTGCATGGGGGTCAGAGGTGCTAAGTCTGGGGTCAGCCCAGGCCTGTTCAGCCTGGGAGTCTGGACTGGGGTGGGTGCAGAAGCAGATCTGTCCACTCTGCTGTTGCCTGTGGCTCCTGGGTGGCCAAGGCAGTGGAACCGCACACACCTCACAGTTGTTGCCCAGCCTGTCACCCCCACTGCCACTTGCCTCCCCAGAAGCCCCACCCCACCCCTCCCACCACCTACCTGTGACTGTCCCCAGGATTCTCACACATAGTACTCTGCTGCCCAGGGTCCCACCCTAACCCAGCCTCCCTGTGTTGGGGTCCAGGAAGTGAGGTGAGAGGTCAAGGCCAGGCAGTGCCTGAGCAGCAACTTTGAGGATGGGGTCAGGGCAAGGACATTTCACAACAGCTTGTGGGCAAGTGCCTTCCAGGAACCAACCCCACTCCCGGCTATTTACTGTGGGGCAGGGACCTGGGGCTGAGGGAGACCCAGGTTCGGCAGGGTATCCCAGAAGCTTTCCTCACTTTGGCTAGTCAGTTTGGGGACCCAGCCAAGCACAGGGCAAAGGCCAGGACTGGTACTCATGTGCACCTGGGGCTGAGGCTGAGGCTGGAGTACTGTGCTAAAGCAGGATGAGCCAAGCAGAGTGCCTGATACAGACAGCCCCCCGCCAGCTCGCCTGAGTGTGATTGTGAGCTGAGGTGTACTGCCCTTCCCACTGCAGCTGACCGGCCTCAGCTCCCTGCAGTGGACATGGGCCCCTCCCCACGCTGTCAGGTCATGGTTAGGCTCTTCTCCCATCCCCTGAGCTTTCCCTGCCTTCTTACCGAGCACAGTGGTCAGTTCCCCAGTGATCCTGAACTGGGGATATGGACCCTGCTGCTAGCAAGAGCCCAGGTTCTGAGGTGGGAGCCCATACGCAGGCCTATGGAGAGGGCACAATGTGAGAGGGACCCATCCTGGGGGTAGGGATGGCCCTGCTCCTTGGGGGCCCGTCCACCTGTAGGCACCACTGACCACCTCCGTGGCTGGGCATCAGAAGCCCCTACAGTATTGCTCCCAAAAGTCCTGGTGCTCAAGGGCAAGACTCCCAGGACCTGAGGGAGAGCTGGGGGGGTGATGCCCTCTCAGAGGGGAACCTGAGCTCAGGAAGAGACCCAAGTTTCCCCACCTGCTCCATGAGTGGAGAGAAATCTCAGGGCCAGGAAAGGAGATAGGGTCCCAGAGAGGTGGGGTCCCAGAGAGAGGTGGGGCCCAGACAGGAAGCAGGGGACCAGAAAGGAGGTGGGGTTCCAGGGAGCAGCTGGGGTCCCAGAGAGGGATGGGGTTCTAGGAAGGAGGTGGAGTCCCAAGGAGGAGGTGGGAGACCACAGGGGGGGGTCCCAGAGAGGGGGTGGGGTCTCAGGGAGGAGTTGAGGTCCCAAGGAGGGGGTTGTCCCAGAGAGGGATAGGGCTCCAGGGAGAAATTGGGGTTCCAAGGAGGGGGTGGGGCTCCAGGGAGGAGTTGGGGTCCCAGAGAGGGGTGGGGCCAAGGAAGGACCAGAAGGAGGTGGTGACTGGAGAGAGACTGGCTCCCTGAGGGTCCAGGCGAGTGCAGGGTCTGGCAGGGGTCCTGGGAGCCGCTGTCAGCCCTGGAGCCAGTTCTGCCAGCCAGGTGACTCAACATCACAAGCCCTCCCGGAAGCAGACTCAAGGCTGCCCTGGAACCTCCTCCCCAGGATCCTGTGAATATTGCAGCTGTGAGGTCACCGGGCTCCTCAGGGGACAGTCAGTGCCCAGAGGCAAGTGTGACATCAAGGCCCAAGGAATGTTGCCAGGGGTGGGGCCAGAGTCCCCGCCTGGGCCTGGAGAATCCCACCCAGAGCTGACCAAGGGGCTGGGTCTTCGGGAGGCTCCCAGCCAGCCGTGAGGGGACTTGCAGGCTGTGTGTGTCTCGGGCAGTGGGTGGGGCCCACCTGGTCCTGTCAGGAGTAGGCAGCAAGCCGATGTGTGCACACCAGCACCCCAACTGGCTGAGTGAGCACATGGGCACGCAGGAGGTGCTCGGGTGCGTGTGCACACACAGGCTGCCTCATTCTCTCCTGTCTCCTCTCCTTGTACCCCACACCCTGAGGGGCTCCCTGGGCAAGGCCCTCACTCATCTCTCCCCACCCTGATGTGGGTGGTGGATATAGTAGCTGTCCTTGGGCAGGTGAGCCCAGGAGGGTGTGGCCTTGAAGGAGCACCCTGAGGCCCACAGTTCAGGGCTCTCCCACTTCCAGGGCCATGGGTGAAGCTGGTCTCTCATTCCTGACAATGCTGTGCTTGGGGCCAGAGTGGGGAGGTGCTCCAAGCCAGGACCTGCGCGGTGCTGGGCATTCTGCTGACCGCCCCTCCCCCGAGGTGCTGCATCTGAGGCTGTCTGCATGTCACAGCTGCCTGCTGGCTCCAGGGTTGGGCTGCTTTCTGGCAGCCCAGGTGTGTGGGTGGAGGCAGAAGCTGGCAAGGGCAGGTAGGCTCTGGGTTGGGAGGTACACTGCCCCTTTCCCCACCTTCTCGGGCTGGCCCTAGGCCTGGTCCCCAAAACCTCTGGACAGGAGGAGGCCTGGACAGCACTGTCCCTTTTGTACCTAGCAGTGAAAGTACAGTCCCCAAAGGCCACTTGATAGCCCCTGCTCAGAACTCCCATCTGCTGGGCCTGTCTGGTGCCCACCCCTCTGAGGCTCAGAGCCCAGAGAGCCCCCAGGCCCAGGCCCCATCTGGCTATGCACCCACCACCCTGACGCCCCTCTCAGGCCCACCTGCTGCTGAGTCCTTGCTCAGCTGACCCACCCTTGGTCAGCGTGGGCACCTCTCCCAGTACTACCCAATGAACACTGAACAGATAAGGGAATGAGGGTTAGGGGCTCGAGTGACCTCTGTTTCCTATTTGGACCATGGGTAGAGGGGAGGAAGAGGCCCCAGGACAACACAAGCGAGAAGGGCCTAGGCAGGGTTTGCTCAGGATGACAGAGAGGGAGGGGCCTTCTCTGGCTACTACAAAGTGTACGCCTTCCTGCCTGCCATCAGAAATCACTGTTGTGGGGTGGGCTGGGGTTGTGGCTCAGTGCCTAGCACATGTGAGCACCACATAAAAATACAGACATTGTGTCCACCTACAACTGAAAAGTATTCTTAAAAAATCAGCTGGGGTCCCTCAGTCTGGCCAGAGCACCTGCTCTGCTGCAGGGACTTCAGGGTGGCATGACCCTGAGAGGCCCTGGGTGCAAACAGGCACACCAGGGTCAGACCTGCTTGCGGCCCTTGCTGCTCCTCATGTTCTATCTCCAGGGTGCAGTCCTTGGTCCCCAGAACAAAGTGATAGGAGGTTGGCCTGCTTGGGGCCTTGTTCCCAAGCACTTCTCAGGTGGAAGGACGTCAGGCTGGGCCTTCCTGAGGCTGGGTGGCAGCAGGTATCTGAGGACACAGCCCCCAGGCCACAGTCTGTGCAGAGGGGCTGGGGGCCGGGCCAGGACTCCGAGCATCCTAAGTGCTGGGTGCTCTGCCCTCCTCTGTGCAGACCCTTAGTGCCCAGGTGAGGGCAGTGACTGGCTTGCTCCAGCTCAGCCCTCCTCAGCCAGTCCTGCTGCCAGCCGGCAAATGTCGCCATGCCCACCAGACCCCCCAAAGAGATGTCCACCCATGGGCTTGAGGAGGGACTGCTGCACTGAGCTCAAGTGGCCAGGACACAGGGATTTCCTCAAGGGTGAGTCAGGTCAAGCTATTTGTAGTCTCATCCTGGGGTTTTCTGAGGGTGTGAATGGGGCCTGGCAATGCCCTGCCAGGTCTCCGTGGCCCTGTCTGCATGCCCCTGCCAGCCTGACTGTTCTGCACAACAGCCCGGAAGAGATGCCCACATCTTCCCATCTTGGGTCCTAAGGAACCTTGGGTGGCCCTCTCCAACAAGGGAATTTGGAGCAAGCTGTGTCCTGGGGGACACCCTGAAAGCTGAAGGGCTGAATTCAGAGGATGGGCCCTCAGCAGAGGCTATGCATAGTCCCTGATTTGAGGGCCCTGACTAGGAACCAGGTGGTAGCACTCCTGGACCCTGCTGTCTCCCCTGTCCCTTGCACATAGCAGTGGGGCAGGTGGCACCAGCCTGAGAGGGGGTAGCACCCACACACATTAAAAGAACAGATGACCCTTGGGTCCCTAAGAAGGCAGGGAAGGAGAAGCTCTGAATGGTTTACTCGACTTCAGATCAGTGCCCCAGCCCTGCTGCTGGGCCAGTGGCTGGCCAGCCTTAGGGATCGAGTCCACCATTCACAGATGATGAGCTCACATGGCATCACAGTGCCAGCAGCATGGCCAGGTCCCCCAGAAGTGGGCCAGACTCAAAGGAGATGAGGCGGGACACCTGAGGACTGGACAGACCACAAGTGATGAGCCCGCCACACAGGAGGTGGCCGCCATCAAGCTCCTCTACAGGCAGCCCTGGTAATACCCCCAACCAAGCTGGCCATGTGCAAGCAGTGTCGGGTGGCCCGAGGTGGCTGGGACAGGACCACCAAGCAAGGACTGCTGGCCAGCATGCCCTCCACAGACCCAGAAAACCTGTGGGTTTAGATGTGGAGGCTCATGGGTGGACACTTCACTGTGGGTGCCCAGCCTGGGTGTCTGCTGGCCAGTCTATCATGCCTGGGGTTCAAGGCCTGAGGTGGGGACAGCTGTGCCTCAGGGAACTCAGTTCTGCAGCTCCTGGGGACGTGGCTGTGGCCTCCCAGCCACCACAGGAGCAGGATGACCTGGAGGCCTCAGTCTTGGGCAGCTGGCTCACAGCCACATGCTGCCTCCCGACCAGGCCTCAACCTCACTCCTTAGAGGGGTCTGTGGGGGCCACTGGGCCTGGAGGGGGCCCAAAGGGGTCCTGCTATCATGGGCTCCAGAGGGTAGAGCCTCCCTGGGTTTCAAGGTGCAGAGCAGCCCAGAGGCCCCTGCAGGCTCCTAACAGTTCTGGCCATGTGCATCTGGCTCTGGCCTGAACCCCACACCTTGCTCCTGAGATCCCCAGTCTCGCATCTGTCTGCTCCTGGTTGGGCAAACCAAGAAGTGTGGATGGAGCACAAAGACCTTCAGGAACCAGTGGGTGGGTTCCCACTCAGCCTGTCACTCACTGGGAGCCAGGACTGGCCTGTCTCAAGCCCCAAGTGACAGGGCCCTTTGTGAGCAAGGCTCATCAAGGGGGCTGATGGGCTCATTGAGGGGTCTTCTGGCCTCCACTGCTGCAGGTGGTGAGTCTTGATCAGCTTCTAGGTCAGACGTTGCTGACTCGGGCCTCCACTGCGGAGAAGGCAGAAGGGTCCATAGCTCTGTCCAGAGGCCGCTCACGCCTGACGTATCTTGGCTTTCGCACTGAAACGGGGTCAGAGAGGAACTGCATCAGAGCCAGGGACAGAGGATTGGGAAGGCAAAGGATGTAGCTGGAGGTGTGGGGCAGCACAGAGGACTGTTGACTCTGACCAAGGAAGAGACAAGATGCTCCTGCCCTAGAGCTCCCACGGGCTCCACTTGTGCACAGGGACAGTTCCTCCTACAGATGCTCCTGGGAGCCCGCCTGCCTGTTCCCATTAGACTCGGGCCTGCACCAGCACACCTGGGCCTGGATCAAGGCCTGGCTATCCCTTAAGACTGAGGTGCAGGCATTATGCATTTCTAGAGGCTGGATGGTGTCCCCAGAGACCAGACCATGTCCTAAGCCCCAGAGCCTGCAAATATGACCTCATTTAGGAAAAAGGTCTGTGCAGATGTGATTTAGATCTCAGATGAGATTGTCCTGGATCAACTAGGCGGGCCCTAAATCCCATGACCTGTGTCCTCCTTGAGGAGGCAGAAAGATGACACAAAAGGGGCAGAGATGGAGGTGATGCAGCCACAGCCCAGGGACACCTAAGCCCCCAGGAGTTGAGAAGGTAGGAGGGTCCTGCTGACCTGTGAGCCACTGTCCCTCTGCCCCACACCTTGATTTCTCACTTCCCACCTCCAGAGCTACCCAGGCCCCCTGGGGTGGGCTCTGCCACAGGGCCTCAGCCATGGGGCTCCTGTGTTCTTACAGATACTGGGGACGAGGCTGCTTCAGACCTGAGCCAAGTGCTGCTCAGACAGGGCAGGCAAAGCCTTAGGAACTGCTCTGACGCAGAGGGGCGGAACACTGCCACCTGTCCCCATCAGACCTCCGCAAAGTGGGAAGAGCACGGCAGGGGAGAGGCCTGGCAGTTCTGCTCAGGGCTCACAGCTGTGACTGTGGTCAGGACTCAACCTCTCTATACCTATGGCCTCTTCTAACAGTGGGTCACAACTGCATGGGGCTGCCTGGCCAGGCAAGGCCCCAGGGCTGACCTGCTCCCTGTACCTTTCAAGCAGAGCTGGACTTCAGCAGGGCTGGAGGGGGTGCAGGGGAAGGTCTGGCCCTCTCTTGGGTTCTCCTCTCTCAGTTTCAATACCTGAGGAGGAAGGTGGGCAGCACACGCCACACAGGCTGATGGGGACCAGGGCTGCCTGCTGAGCACCTGTCCCTGCTTCATGCAGTGGTCTCCTCGTGACCCAAGAGGTGGGCATGTACATCTAGGGACAAACCTGTAGAGGTCCCTGGGTCTGGCATTTGGAAACTGGCCCAGAGATGAGAACCCCCCAGTGACATAACCTGCCTTTACCTGAGGACTGTGGTGGGGGAATCATCGCAGCCTTGAAAGGAGAGAAAGGCAGAGTGAGATCTTGGGTGGCCGGCATGGGACACGCAGCCCAGGACACTCAGCTGGGAGAGTGCAGGTTACTTACAACTTCGCCAGGCTGCAGGACCGGGGCTGCAGGGGAAGAAAACAACACGTAACCCTAGAGCCAAGCAGCTGCCTGTACCCGGTAAGGTCCACAGGCAGGCAGAGGTTCTTCCCAGGATCCAGGGTGGGTCTGGTCTCACTTCCACACTTCTGCCCAGCTGTGCCCCCAGCTGGGCCTCAGCTCCACCACATTCATGGTCTGCACCTACGCAAGCATCCTAGGAAGAGCCACCTCCCAGAACCCTCCCTCCCACTTTCCCAGAGCACACAAGCCACACTCCTTGGGCGGTTTCTCTGGCTCCAAGGAGAACAGAGTGTGGGGGGCAGAGACCCCGTCATCCTCTGGGTTCCCAGAGGTGCTGCAGGTGAAGCAGTGGCCATCAGTCCCAGGTGATCCCTAGGGCAATGGGTGCCTCCCCTGGGCCTCCTGGGATGGCCACACTCAGGGTCTGCTCTGCTTCAGGGATGGCCTGGAAGGCAGAAATGCTGGATAGGCAGGAAGAGTGGGAGCTGGGACCTGTCCCCACAGAGCTGACCCCAAGGCACCTGTCTTGACTGGAGGCCCCAAGACCCTAAGCAGCAGAGGCCCAGCCTTGGACTCTCAGGACCTGAAGCTACAGTGGTCCCCAGAAGGCACCCAAGTGGAGGGTGGGCACACAGGGATCCTGGCACTTGCTCTGTGCCCTTCAGGCACCACCTAGGCCCTTGAGTGGGAGCAGGAGGAGCGAAGTACCTTTGTCTCTCCTGTAGAAGACCCTGGGGAGCTTACTGGAGCGCTTGAGGTAGAAGAACCCAGCCACAGAGAGGATGAGTCCCACGCTGATGAAGAACGTCCCCAGGAAGAGGGAAGCTGCCACATGGGGACCCCCTGCAGGCAAATCAGCCACTCCAGTGGTCAATCTGAACTGTGGCATGCCGGGTGCCCAGGGTCCTCACCCGACCCCAGGCCACCATTCCTGAACACACCTGAGCCCTCACAGGGGTGGCAGAGGCAGGGAGCAAGGGCTCTGTACTCAGGGGCCAAACACATCTGGACACAGGCCTAGGCCTCCTGGGGAGATGGGAGGTGGAAGGGAAAGGAGCTACTCTGTTAATTCCGTGCTCCAGAAGTCCCAGCCCCAGGTCCCCCCTTAGACTCTGCAGGGTCAGGGCTTCAACCTGCAGCAGGTACTTCTGCTGCACTCTCTCAGGTGCTGGAGCTGCTCCTTGCCCATCTATACCTGCTCAGGGTCAAGGACTATGGACAGTCTGTGGCCATGGGATGGAAGACATGCTTTAGGTGCCTGGGGAAGCCACTTTTTCACTCTGAGGCACAGGTGCTATCGCCAGACCCATGGCCTTGCCATCCAGCTAGCCTGTGCTACAGGAGGCCATGAGCTGTCTGAGCTGGCCCTTCCCTATAGGTCAGTGCTCTGTGCTACTGGCTTCTGCAGTCCAGGTCAGTCTGGGCCACCTTGGAGCTCAGACATACTTTCTGGGGAGGGGAAGGCCAGGCTCAAATCCCTGGGAAGAGCTGAGCCTCTCAGAACAGAACTCTGAGCCTAGGATCTAAGACTCAGGTCCAGCCCAAGGCTGCCAGATGAGGGCTTGGGAATGATGTCCCCTACAGCAACTCAGTCACCTCAAGCAAAGGAGGCAACTTCACTCTGGAGCTGGGTCTCTTCCCTGACTGTGGTGCCTGCCCCCTGGGTGCCAGTGCCTTTCCCAGCTCTAGCCTTGTCTGGATCATTCCCTCTCACCTGGTCCCACCCTCCCCAGCCATGCCCGGCCACACTCCCATCCCTAGCCTGACCAGGCCCTCAGCTCAAGTAGACTGCAGGCCTGGGAGAGGTGACAACCTAGAGACAGGGCAGGAATACCTCAAGGACAATGCTGTGGCAGGCATTTCTGTGTGGCCCATGTGCCTGCAGTCTTAGAAGCCCATTCCCTGGAAAAGCCACTTGGGATGGGCATTCTCCCTTCTCCCTTCTCCATGGGACCTGCTGGGGCCTGAGATCACAGGGGCCATGGCACTGTGGAATAAGGAAGGACCGGAAAGAACGTGGAGCAGTGAAGGCCTCCACTCACACACAGGGGGTCGGAGCTCGGGAGAGACCTCGGGAGGACATGGCACCCTCCACAACGCACATCTGGCACACACTGCACTCAAGCCACCGGCCCAGCCTCATGAGCTGCTGGATTTTCAGCTGTCCCTGTCTCGTGGTCAGGGTCTCTGCCACAGAGCACGTGGCTGGGCCTGAAGGCTGACCATGACCTCCAAAGTATCCTGCTGTGGCCCATCAGTGGTCAGGGTCTGTGCTGCAATGGCTCTATGGAGCCTCTACCCCGAGGCCTGGCCCTGGCCTGGGGAGTTGAGACTTACCGAGACGCGGCCGCCAGGGCAGCCCGGTGCTCCTGTTCAGGGGGAGCTGCGCACCCCAGGCAGCAACTGCAGAGAGCAGGACAGAAGGGAGGCCAGGGCCAGGCACAGGACCCCAGCACAGCCCAAAGGGGACTCTCAGGCCAGACATTAGAAAGTCCTTGTCCCACAGCTGTGCCTCATGGACAGAGGACTCAGGAAGAGAGGGCTCCTGGGGACTATTTGCTGATGGATAGTGGCTCTTGGGCAAGGTGGGCCCCACTCTGTGGGGACAAGGACAGCCACTCCACAATTTCCCCCAAACTGGAGATGTGGACCCCAGTGAGAATCCAAGACCTGAGAGGGCACGGAGGGGGCAGTCTGGGAGACATACGGCTTCTGCACTCGGAGCCGTTGGAGGCCGGCAACGTCCCGTTCCGGCACCGGATGCAGCTGCTGCTGCCATCTGTGTTCCAGCGCCTGTAGCAGCCTGCACAGAGGACAGGCACCTCAGGCGAGGCAGAACCCAGGCCAGCTCACTGTCTCCTGGAGCCTTTCTGTATCTTTGAGTTTATAAATCAACAGTCACTCAAAAACACAGATACTGGAAGTTTGGGCGGAACAAAATGCTCTGACTCCAGAAAAAGAAACAAACCCCATAGGAAGCATGGCCTGTGGACGCCCGGTGCTGAGGAGGCTGCATCCTTCACTGGACACCTCAGGAGACAGTCCAGAGGCTGGTGATGGGATCTGAGATTAACAGTGTGGCGGCCTCATGATCTGGAGGAATGGAGGCCTGGCCTCCACCTCCTGCCACCATGGGCTCATTGACCATGGCTCCCCCAGGACCACTTCCTTCAGGGCATGCATGCTGCTGCCTCAGGCACTGCACACTCGCTGGGACCCTTGCAGGGCAGGTGCAACCCCGTATCTGTCACCAGGGCACCCTTGCCCGCCCCCAAGGTCTCCCTGCAGGATCAAGCCAACTTTCCATCTCAGACTATGACTACCTGAAGTTCCACCCTCACCCTGCCCAGATGCTGGAGCGGCCTAGCTCCTGCTGGCCAACAGCACGTGGGCAGCTGTCTTCTAGCGTCCTGTAAGGGCAGTGACTGGGTCTTATATCTACTTCTTTCCAACATCCGACACAGCACTGGGGCTGGAGAGACACAGGGTCCATAAATATTGATAGTGGGGGCTGAAAGCTAGCACTGGACGGGAGCTGTGTCTGGGGCTAAACCACAAGCCACTCATCATGAATGTTACTGATCTTTAATCTAAGCAAAATGGGCCTTGGTGAGATGACAGAAGAGACATCACAACAGTGGATGGGCCATCAGCACAGGGCAGCTCTGGTGACCCTGGGCAACACACTGCAGAACCAGAGGCCAACTGCTCAGTTCCAACTGGGTGGATGCTGCCTGCCCTGGTGTGGAACTGAGAGAATCACAAACAGGCCTTGCTTCCTGCAGGCACAGGTCCCCCGCAGAGGTCTGCCGTGGAGAACCTTGATCACTTCCTCTTCTCATGCTCAGAAGCCATGCCCTGCGACTGAGTCTCAGGTGGACCCTACACTAGCCTCAGCCCTTAACCCCAGCCTCCACATCTTGGCCACGCCCTCTCCTGTGGCACCTGGCAGTGTCCAGAGCGCCCGCTCCCCTGTGCGCAGCCCTTTGGGTTCACAGCATCTTTCTTTTATGGGTACAACAGACCCCCAGGACAGGAGTGCCAAAGCCTTCCCCTTGCCGAAATAAGGGACAGCACTGAGCCCTCCCAGCCCCAAGCCCCCCACAGCCAGCACCATCGCCTGCCCCAATCAGCTGCCTCTCTCCCGAGAAGACTGCCGCAGGATGGCCAAGGGAGGTGCTGGCCCCAGCATTTTCTCATCCGTGTCCTTCCCCACCCTGTTTCCCCCAGCCTACTTCTCCCCCCAGTCCTGACCTCCGGTTCCAGCTGCCTCCAGACAATCCCTCCCGTATGATCTCCCCGGGCCTTCTGTGGAGCAGGTGCTTACCCTCAGCGTGCTGACACGGGGGCTAGATTACCTGTGGCGGGCCATCTGTGCACCCAGGCTGCTGAGGGGCACCCTGGCCTCCACTTCTAGATGACAGTAGCAACCCCACTACTCTGAGGATCAAAAATGCCTCCAGACACTGCCAGGTGTCCTGGGTCACGTAGTCAGGGCAGCTAAGTCCCAATCCCCTACCTGGCCTCCTCCCACTGCCCTCAGCCCTCTGCAGAACAATTCCCCCCAAGGGGCCTCTGCCCCGGCCATGACCACCAGGAGGGAGCAGCCAAGCTGCCCATAGGAAGGAGGCTCAGATGGCCTCTCTGCCCCTCGCTGCAGCTCTGCAGTAAACAGGCAGGCACTTCTCCTCACCACTGAAGGGCGGGCGGGATACATGCCTACTATGGGCTGGTGGCTCGGTGGCTGGTCAGGGGCTTGTATGCAACAAAGTGGCTCACCTGGGCCACACGGGCCTGTGCCTGGGCATGTGGAGTTGGCGTCCATCACGTCCACACAGCACTCGGGCTGCTGGGCCTGCAGGGCAACAACAGGCAGGCTCTGCAAGGGCAGCACGGTCAGTCCCCTGGTGGCACCCAGATGCCCACGGCTCTGCCTCTTCTAGAGTCAGCATCAGGTGCCCAGCTCCCCCCGCCCAGGAGCAGGTGAGCACTCATGCCTGCCCCTGCAGGAGCCCACTATGGGCAGCTCCCAGGGAAAACTTCAGTGCAGGACAGAATGACCACAGCCCAGGGAGGTCTGATGCAGCACGGTGAGGACTGGACTACTGACCAGATGCATCTCAAGAGTCACTGTCCCGTTCTCCCCCTCGGGCCCTGGGCAGGGCATGTGGCCAGCAAACACTTGAGACCGCATGAACTTCCTGGGGCCCAGACCCACGCAGACATGTTGCACAGCAGCCTCGTCACTCCAAAGGCCAAGCAGGAGGGGCCTGGGGTGATGGGGCTGAGAACTCACTGTGCATCTGAGAAAGCACAGAAGCAAGTCTCTCTGACCTCCTACTGCCCTCTGTCCCTCAGGCAGAGCAGGAGGCCCCAAGGGAGAGGTGCTTTGCCTGTGCCCAAGGACAGGAAGATACAAAGAATCTCGACCAACCGGCCTGGCCAGGTCCTGGTTCATGGCCATCAGATCACACTCTCCGTCCAGGCACACTTGGCCAGGACCGTCCCTCCCCCTCAAACCTGAGCATCCCCGTTTCCTCATGAAGGCTCCATGTAAGGTACAACTTACACTAAAATACTTTCTCTCATCGTCTGTCCCTTGTTGTAGGTGTCTCAGCCACACACCCAGTGACTAAGGAAAAGAACACTTCCTCATCTACAGGGGGCAGGAGGGTGTCCAGCCCCGCCCTGGGGAGACGTCCCAGGCTGTGGGCATGCACTCATGAGGTCTCCTCTCCCCACCCCTCAAGACCTCACAAGGGAGGTTGAGGTGGCCGAGGCCCCTTCTCTACAGGGTCTCCCTGGTGGGGGCAGAGCTGCTCCGGCCTCAACCTCTCACCTTGTGGACCACAGGGAGATACAGGGCAGGCACTCCTGTCACTGAGTCATTGATATCAGTCATCCCAGGAACTGCAGTGCCAGTTCTAATGACACTGTCACGAGAAAAGGGACGCTCTTCTGGACCACGATGAAGCAGGCACTGGGAGGCCGGCACCCAGAGCCCGCCTGGGCCCTGCCAAGGCTTGGCACTTCCGACACACACCCACAGGGACAGGCACTTCACTGACACCCTCTGCAATTCCACCCATGCCCCTCAAGTTGTAGCTCAGTCCCAGAGGAAGTGCCCAGGCCAGGTCAGCAGTTCAGGGCAAATGAACACATGCCCTACTCTCGCACCCGTGCACAACACACATGCTGAGCACTGGCCTTCACTGACCCCAGGGCAGCTGACAGACCTTGGGGTGGTGGGGGAGTCGCAAGATGTGACCCTACTGTCACTGCTGGGCCTTTGTTTCCTGTGACATGAGCTTGGTGAATAGTGAGGGGCATCTGAGGAGTGTGAGGGACACACGGCAGCATCAAGGCCACAAGGGAGGGGCCAAGGCCCACCCTCTTGCCACCTGGCCCTGGCTCAGCCCTTCTAGACACTTAAGGTCAGTACAGTGGAGTGCCACCAGCTTGGCAGAGCCACGATGCTCAGCTCACCACTGCCGCTCTCCTGAGCAAGCAGCAAGTGGGCAGGCAGCTCCAGGCTGCATCTGCAGAGACCCTGTGCAGGCTACAGAAACAGGGAGGTCTGGCAGACTTCTAGAAGGTAGAGCAGAACAGCCACCACGTGGGGGCATGCCCGCTGGCCTCTGTAAGGCACAAGCCCCTTGGATCCCAGCAGGGAACTCCACCATGGTCCCTAGGGCTGAGTGCCAAGACTCCTGAGGTCAAAGGGTGATAACCCATTTGAGGAAGGGCCCACTGCCTCCCTGGAGGATGGCCACCTGGATATGTGATAGGAACACCAACCTCGCTTTCTGTGGACTTGCTGGCAACTCCCACCAGAAGGCCAGCCAGGAGCGTGAAGCGCTGCAGTGCCATGCCAGGAGCGTGCGGACAGCAGGGCCTGCGAGAGAGTAGGGCAGTGCGGAGGGCACCAGCAGGAAAAGAAACGAAGGCGGCAGGGAGGCGGGGCCGCAGTTGGAAGGGGCGGGGCTTAGGGCGGGGCAGGCTTGAAGGGGCAGGGCCGCCCCAACAGGGACGGGGGAGGAGCTGCGACAAAAGTGGGCGCGGCTGCACCGTGGGTCCGGCCTGGTGGGGTAAATGGGCTGTGGCAGGCAGGGGTGTGCGCACAGGTCCCTGACTTTCGAGGTCCATGGGTGTGGCCCTGGGCACCCTTACCTGCCCCTCCAGGATGAGAGCTGCAGACATCCGCTCCTCACCCAAGTGGTCAGTAGAAAGCCTGGCCAGGGGGCATGGAATTCATGGGCCTGACCTTTGAGCTCTGCAAGCCCAGGGTCCAAGACCTGTGAAACAAGACCAGCAGGTGAGGCCTGATGCTGGTCATTGTAAAGACCACTTTCCCACTTCCCCAGCAAAGTGCGTCCGGAGTTGGTTAGAAGGGTGGCCTGAACCTCTCCAAGAGGTTCACTGGGTTGGCATCTTGCAAACAAGGTTACTGTACCTCTGATCTCCTGGGACCAGATGACACCTCTCAAGACTCTGTTTGAGTCTTGGGCATTGTCACCCAATTTTTTTCCCCGTGGGTGGCTAGGTCCCTGGGGCAGACAGGGTCCAAATAATGCTAGAGTTCAAAAACTTGTAGTCCTGGGTGGAAGGACTCAGGAGGCAAGCACACTGCAGGCAGACTTCCTCGCCCCAACTCCTGACACCTGACCACTGTAGGGCTTAGTACTTACACCATGTTTGTTTTGTTTTTGTTTTTTGTGTTTTTTTGGTACTGGGGATTGAACTGGGGTGCTTTACCACTGGGCTGCATCCCCAGTCCTTTTTCTAAATTTTGCTGAGGCTGGCCTGGGACTTGGAATCCCCTGCCTTAGCCTCCGCAGTTGCTGGGACCCCAGGTCAGCAGGCCTGGCTTCACTTCACATCTCTAACCTAAGAAAGAACATAAGCGATACCCACCCCCCAGCCTTAAAGTGATATCATTTGTACTACTTTTAACAAATTTCTTTTAACTCAGGGTGCTTCTCATAATGTAATATCCCAGACATTGCTGGGTACACATTTTCACCTGCCAGTCACCTCCAGGAAGACTCTGCACTTGCTAAACGCGGCGGCAGGGTGGGCACAGCACACTGCAGGGGCACCTCGGCACCGAGGACATCCTTCCACAGTAGCAGTCCCTGCCTCCTCTCCAGGCAGGTCCTCAGGAAGAATGCAGAGATGTTCCAGTCTGAGGCTGGGGAATGAAGAACGGTACTCTCTGACTGGCCCAGGGCAGTGGGCAAGTTCCCTCTTGGGGATCCTGGGCAGAGCACAGCCCAGGAAGGCAAAGACTGAGGACGAAAGTCTGGTCCCCTTGACAAGGAGGGGCTCGCATCTGTCCTGTAATTTGCTTTATGCCAGATTCATCCAGGTCTGTTGGAAAAGTAACCACACTGTGTGGGTAAGAGATAGTGGCCAGGCCTGCAGGACAGTCTCCTGTGAAGCCAGGTCCAGGGCCCTCCTGTCTACAATGGCGCTTGCCTTTTCTGGAAGAGTGCCAGCGATCCACCCCAGTAGAAGTGCATACTTCCTGAAGCCCTGCTCCATGGCCAGTCAACTTACATGGCAGTGTACTCACATCGCCCCTCACCTACAGGATGTGATCAGATCTCATTCTTTCTTTTTGTCCATTTAACGTGTGCTCAGCAGAGACCATCTCCCCCTGCTCTGGGGAAAACTAGTGTCCCTTCTGCTCACTCTCTGGGAAAGGTAACCAGGGCAGGTCAAGTCACAAAAGGAACCAAAAGTCCAAACTCCAGTCACACTTGCATCTGCTTAGTCAGTTTTGCTGAGGTCTAACTGGCACACAGCAGACCACGCCCACTTATGCACACAGCCTGGGGTTTCTGCAAAGCTGTGCACACCACATACCTGTAAGGCCACACATCAGCGGGGCATTTGCACTGCAGCCCTCCATGGCCCTCCTCGTGCAAACCCTGGCCAGGCACCCACTGACTGCTGTCACCACAGATATGCTTTCTAGAATTTCTTTTTTTTTGGTACTGGGGATTTAACTCAGGGGTACTTAACCACTGAGGCACATCTCCAGCCCCCTCTTTTTTTTTGGTACCAGGGATTGAACTCAGGGACACTCAACCACTGAGCCACATCCCCAGCCCTACTTTGTCTTTTATGTAGAGACAGAGTCTCCCTGAGTTGCTTAGTGCCTCGCCGTTGCTGAGGCTGGCTTTGAACTCGCGATCCTCCTGTCTCAGCCTCCCAAAGTGCTGGGATTATAGGTGTGCGCCACTGCGCCTGGCTTTTCCAGCCCTTTTTTGTATTTTATTTAGAGACAGGGTCTCACTGAGTTGCTTAGTGCCCAGCTAAGTTGCTGAGGCTGGCTTTGAACTCGCAATCCTCCTGCTTCACCCTCCCGATCCCCTGGGATTATAGGCATGCTCCACTGCCCCCAGCTGTTTTCTAGAATTTCTTACAAAGGGATCACACAGCATGTATCGCTTTGTGTCTGGCTGCTGTCACATGGCACAAGGCCTCTGGAAGCACCCTGTTGATCTGCACATCTGTGCCTTTCAGTGGCTAAGTGGCGCTCCACCCAGGGAGGCTGGGCCTCCTTTCCTTCACTGCTGCCCATCCTTCTCCAGGGTGCCTCTGTCTTACCCTGGCCTTGCAGTAAACCTGTCTAATATCATCCCTGCCTTGCTGTACTTGTTTCTGTGCTGGGCAACTTCCCTCCTCTTAGGCAGCACATCAAGTACAGACCACAACCACTCCACACTGACTCAGCTCCAGCACACTCCCGTGTGCACAGCTGGAGGTCAGGCCACAAGAACCTGCTTTTGGCAACAATGTGGGCAGTTCTAGGTCACATGCATGTCCATGTTTGAGAATCTGTTTGTCAGTTTACAGAAAAGGCTTGCAGGACTTCTGCCAGGGGGGACTGATCTCCCAGCAACATCAAGTCCTCCACTCCAGACAGGCTCTCCTCCGTGCCCAGTCACTTCAGCTTCCCACAGCAGGGCTCTCTGGTTTTCATGGAGACATTTTGCATATCTTCTGTTAGACTTACTACTAAATACTTTATTTCTTGGTATGATTGTAAACAGAAAAGAATTTCTGATTTCATTTTCTTTTAATTTTTTTTTAGTTGTTGATGGACACAATATCTTTATTGATTTATTTATTTTTTTATGTGGTGCTGAGGATCGAACCCAGTGCCTCATGCATGCGAGGCAAGCGCTCTACCACTGAGCCACAATCCCAGCCCTCTGATTTCATTTTCTAATAATTTGCTCTTAATATATAACAGAACAGTTAATTTCTACACATGAACTTTTATTTCCAAGATCTTCCTGATTTTACTTAATATTCTCAGCATTTTTTTTTTTTTTTTAGTATTTCTTAGGATCTCTACATAATCACATCACTTGCAAATGCAGTTTTACTTGTCCTCTACGATCTGATGAAATCAACTGTGCTCTTACCTCACCTTATTGCTGAGGTGAGGGCTCCAGGAGCCATGCTGGCTAGCTGATTTTAGGGGTAAAGTGCTTCATATTTGCCGGGCATAATGGTGCACACCTGCAATCCCAGCACTTAGGGAGGCTGAGGCAGGAGGATCACAAGTTCAAAGCCAGCTTCAGCAACAATGAGGCGCTAAGCAACTCAGTGAGACCCTGTCTCTACATAAAACATAAAATAGGGCTGGGGATGTGGCTCAGTGGTCGATAACTCCCAAGTTCAATCCCTAGTACCAAAAAAAAAAAAAAGTGCTTCATGTTTCATTGCTAAGTACAACATCTAGTGTAGGTTTTCCACAGATGCCTTTTTTTTTTATCATATGGACAATGCTCCCTTCTATTCCTAGTTTGCTAAGAGGTTTTTTCTTCATCATGAAAGGGTTTTAAATGTTCTTAAATGCTTTCTCAACAGTTACTGGAGTGATCATATGCTTTTTCTCCTTTATTAATTTGGTCATTACATTATTTGATTTATCACTGCCCTATGGTTTTAACCAATGCAGTAAGAAAAGAAAACAAAATAGGGGCTGGGGTTGTGGCTCAGTGGTAGAGCGCTCGCCTAGCATGGGTGAGGCACTGGGTTCGATCCTCAGCACCACATACAAATTAATAAATAAAACTAAAGTTATAATAAAAAGTCAATCTTTTAAAAAAAGAAAAAAGAAAAAAAAAGCCATAAAGATTAGAAAGGCTCAGCCATTTAGCAAAGCCCTGTCTCAAAATAAAAAACAAAAGCAGGTTGAGGATTTGACTCAGTGGTTAAGGGCCCCTCAGGTTCAATCCCTGGTACCAAAAGACAAAAAAAAACCAAAAACAAAAAGATTAGAAAGGAAGAAGTAAAACTGTCTCAATACAGATAATACACTTGTTTATATGTAATCCTAAGGAAGCTACAAAACAAGACAAAACAAAAAACTCTACTGTAACTGGGAGAACACTGTGCGCTACTTGGTAACTTTGTTTCCCACAGAGCCTGAGATACCATGAACAGTTCTGACCAAGCACATACCCTGGGTCTGAACAAAGAAGGAAAGGAAAGGAAAGGTCAGCAGACGGTGGGCACCAAAGTCTCAGCCCAGAGTGAGAACTGCGAAACAGCACGTTCCAGGTCAGAGATCACAGACGCACGCAATCAGAGCTGTCAGCAAGTTCTGTCCACTGAGGGCCTGGAAGCAAAAGGAGCACCTTGGTCCAGATCCCAGTTTCTGAGACCACCCTCAGAATCTTAGGAATGGGGGCTCCCTAGAGAAGTGGCTGATCCCAGGGCTGGGGCAGGAAACACATAAGCATGAGCCCAGAGTACCTCACAGCATGAGAAAGTGCTCAAAAATCAAAAAAGAGCCGCAGCCGCCAGATGAAGGCACCCCAACACCAACACTGAAACAATACAAGTAGAAATACATGGCAGAGCCTGAACCACAGCCAGTGCACGGCCTTTCCACACTGGAGACAGAGCCTGGGCCACAGCCAGTGCACACAGTGTCCACACTGGAGACAGTGCATGACTGATGGACATACACACAAGGAAAGAGATGCTCTTTACAGAAGAATCCCAGACAGCGCCCCCAGCATGAGCTGGACAGGGAGTCAATCTCAGTCAGCAGGGACAGGGGAAAGGAGCATCTCTGCAGCAGAGACACCTGCAGACATCGTCTCACCAAGCCAGGGGTGTTCTGTGGACATCAGAGATGCCCTGAAGGGATGCGATGGGATCAGCACCTCACCTGATCACCTATGGTGTTCCTTTAGTCCACCACGAGGGACACGACAGTCTACCATGCCAGTCCACCTGAGGAACTCAAACTAAGGATGCCTATGAACACCCACCCAGCCTCATCAGAACGTAAGAGTTCACCAGAGAATACGAGACAGCCACAGTCCACAGCAGACATGGCAGCCAAACCCAACACAGCACCCTGCACAGGCCTGATGGAGCAAAGCTGGGGATGTGCACAGTGATGTCACTACAGCCCCTTAACTGACAAGGGTGCCGGGGTCAGGTGAGCTGCTATCTCAGGGCAAGTGCATCTGTTCCAAAATAAAAAAGTGAATACACCATTGATAACACGAATAGGCGGTTAAAAGAATGGGACTCTGGAGGCTGAGGCAAAAGGATCACAAGTTTGAGGCCAGCTTTGGCAATTTAGTGAGGTCCTGCCTCAAAATCTTAAAAATGACTGGGATGTAGCTCAGTGGTAAAGCACCTCAGGGTTCAATCCCCTGTACCAAAAAAGGGTGTGTGTGTTAATATTTGCAAGACAAATATAATACCTCACAAAAGTCCTGTTTATAGAATACATAAGAGACTGCCACAACTCAGTATAAAAAGCAGGCTAAAGACTTACCGGACACTTCAGAACAGACATCTGAGCAGGTAATACACAGAAGGAAAATGCATGCCACCGTCACACCAGAGGAGGCGAATGACGACCACCTGGGACTCGGATGGTGGGGATGCAGAGCAGCAGGCCTGCACACCTGGCCATGAGAGCAGCACTCCTGGGTCTTCCCAAGAGAAAGGAAAACACACGTCCACAGAAACGTGTCCAAAATCGCTGGTAACTTTTTTTTGGTACCGGGAACTGAACTCAGGGGCACTCAACCACTGAGCCACATCCCCAGCCCTATTTTGTGTTTTATTTAAAGACAGGGTCTCACGGATTCTCCTGTCTCAGCCTCCCAAAGTGCTGGGATTACAGGCATGCACCACCATGCCCAGCTTGCACATAACATCTTAAGTCACATCAGAGATGCACCCATGTGGCTAAGTGGTGGATGGCACAGTAGCAGGTGGGGTGTGACTCCATTACACTATAGAAGGTGGTCAGGTCACAAGTGCTTGCTAAGGCAGGGTCCTGAAAGGCTTGGAAGGCAACCTTGAGGGATGACAGGCAGGTTCTACATCTGACAGAGCATGGGATAAGTGGGTGGATGTGCTTGTCAGAACTGATGGAACTGGACACAAGATCTGTGCATCTCACTGGACATACATTACACGTCAACAACTAACTAAACGCAGTTCATTTTCTACTTTGAAAATCTTGGGGCCAAGCTTTCAGCAACAAATCTGGCAACCCAGATGGGACCCGAAATCAGCCCAGCTCCAGCTTTCTTGGGCAGGCTTGGCTCTCCAAGGAACCCCACTTCAATGCTGAGGATTCTTGGTGCTGGTGAACTTGTTGAGAGCCAACTGCAGGAGAATTAGGAGATGGTACAGTTTGCTCCATCACGGTCCACTTTGAGAAAAAGGAAACTGAACTCAGAAAAATTGTGACACTTTTGGCCATTTGACTGGTGAAACTGGCTTGCTGGGTGTTTAAAACCAAAAACTTGGAGATCAAAGTCAAGGAAATAAAAGGGCCAAGGAAAAAGCAGCTAACATTTTGGCCACTGCCCTCTAAGGTCAGCCAGGATACAGAGAATGACAGGACCCCTCTCTAGGCCCTGCAACTCTAGCAAGTCACCCCATCTGCTGATCAGGGAGATAGAGAGGACCCTAGAAAACAGAAAGCCAACCAGTGCACATTCTGTGAAGAGGTGGGTTATTGGAGACAGAAATGCCCCTGATACTTCCAGGAGAAGCCACATATGATCAACCAGACCCCAATCCATCCTGGCAAGTGGTACCACTGGTAGAGGAAAGCTAAAGAAGTCAGGAGGCTTCACACATGTCTCCA
This sequence comes from Xerus rutilus, assembly GCA_028644305.1. Taxonomy (NCBI): domain Eukaryota; kingdom Metazoa; phylum Chordata; class Mammalia; order Rodentia; family Sciuridae; genus Xerus; species Xerus rutilus. Next base: position 225,013 of record CM053400.1, read on the forward strand.
ATAATGATCTCTGAGGATTCTTGGCTTTTTTTTTTTTAATATTTATTTTTTGGTTGTAGGTGGACAGAATATCTTTATTTTATTTTTATGTGGTGCTGAGGATCAAACCCAGTGCCTCACGCGTGCTAGGCGAGCGCGCTACCACTGCGCCACAACCCCAGTCCCCTTGGCTGACTCTTAAGAGTAGATAGGAACAGGTCAGTTTTGACCAACTTGGTCTTAAACACCTGGCAGGAGAGTATAGCCTAAAAGCACAGTAGACATTTGAAAGGAAAAATAATTTTTTTAATGTAACTTAAGATGTACCCTGTGTCAGCCCTACCAAAAGTAAGTAAAGCTGGAGGCTATAAAGGAAGGGTTCTTGTGTGAGAGTGCCTAATAATGACCACAAGAGTAGCAAATTTGTCCTGAGTTAATTTGAGTCTGATTTCATAGACCTACATATCTTCCTAACCTCCTACATTGATGAACTTGATCTGTTTTTAACTGATAAGATTATGGGTTACTGTCCTCATGGCTTTCAGAGACTAGCTGAAACACTAATTGTTTTATGCTAATTACTCACAAAAAAATGTAATACTTTACTGTCTTTATTGTTGTCCTAGCAGGATCCCTGCCCTCTGTATGCCTTGTCCAGTCACCTGCCATCTGCCACCATGGACCTCTGAACTGCTCTGATGCTTAATGCCCTTAATTGTCTGTCTACTCCCCACCTGACAGAGAACAAGGACTTTGGGCTACTTCCCCTGCCCCCTTTCAGCAGAAAGGAATTTGGAGATGTCATTGCCCATTTTTCCATAGAAATGTAATGTAGAAATTGACAGTGGGGAAATGTAACAGGGCCCACTTTATTTTTTAAATGGACACATTTCTTTCTCTTCCTCTCTCCTTTCTTCCTCATCCTCGGCAGAGTTATCTGTCCCTGAGTACACACATCCACCATAACAAAGTAATCCAGATTTTGGGGATAATCTCAGAAAATCTCAGAAATGACTGTCTCCCAAATTAACAAGTGAATTAGAACTCCAACACAGAACATGTGGAATATAGCTTTTGAGTCACCTCTTTAAAAGCCCCCTGTTCCTGTTGATGGGCAGAATCACAGCCTTTGAGACAGAAAAAGCAATAAACTTTTTCTTTTTCTCAAAAAAAAAAAAAAAAGAAAGAAAGAAAGAAATCTCATTAGGGCCAAAAAGCTAAATTCCTACAAGGCAACAAAAAATCTGGAGAGAATTTAAATTGTACCATGTGTCTTTTCACAATTCTTACTTTCCTTAGAAGAACTGGCTTCAATGAAGAAATAATCCCTCAGGCCACTGTAACTAAAAAGTAACCCAGGAAGGTAACTGTATGGATCAAATCAGTTTTAGCCAATCAGTAAGGCACTGGGAACTGGCAAGACAATCCTGTAAAGAGCTACCACACAGAAAGTAACCGAGGCTCCAGGCAGCTGTGGCTGCAATAGGGAATAGGCCAGGTGGCTGTCAGCTTGTCTCTCACAGTGCTGACCATGCTGAGCACAGCATCCACCTCGGTGCTGCTGTCATCTTCACAGTAACCAAAGCAGCCAATGTGAAAGAACTGCCGGCACCCGCAACTTGCCCTCTTGATCTAAAATTCCATCTTCTGCTTTGACGGAAAACCAACGCTTCCAGCCATTTGATGGGCTGTAAAGGAAATGCTCCAGTCCTCCGTGATGTGCTCTTGTTGCCACCAGAGCAGGGCTGGACCCTGGGGCCTATCCGCCCTAAGGATGCCAAAACCTCAGGGATACCATGGCAAGAGGCTGTTCTTTCAACTGATAAATCCAAGTTAACAGGGAGAACAACCAGGAGGCAGGGAGGGGGTTGGGGAGGTGCCTTTGGCACGCAGGGATGCTACCTGTGGACCAGGTGACTGCCTGTCGAGATGTTTGCTTACTTGGCTTTGGGAAGAATATGGGGAGCAGGATGTGTGTCTGGAAAAGAAAATCCAGATTTCATTTCCTTCCATGAGCTCCTAAAAATAAAGCAGCCATTAATCCTGGCCCACCACAAACTATTGGTCAGTGGCTCTTAGCAAGAAAACAGGACGAGGTGCACGGTGAAACTTCCTCCCGGCCTTGTCCGCCCTTTCCCCAGTCAAAACCACGGGGAAGAGCTGGGGCTGAGGGCAGAGCGCACACGACTTCGCACGTGTGAGGCCCCGGGTTCAACACCCGGCACCACAAAAACAAAACAAAACCGCGAAGAAGCCTCCCGTTTCGGCCTCCCCCGTGCACAACACCAAGGCCCAAACGAAAACAAAAGGCCCCTGACGCCTCCGAACTCGACAGGACTCTGCAGGTCCGAACGCGGCCGGGACGCGGGCGCCTCCACACCCCTCGGCCCAAGCTGCACGGCTGGGCGCTGACCGCACTACCGGGCGCCCCGGAACGAGGGCCGCCCCCGCCCGCTGCAGGGCGCCTCCGCGCAGAACCCCCGGCCCCGCGTCGGGCCCGCCGCGCTCGCTCCCGGCTCCCGAGCCAGGCGGCGGCGGTCCGCGGGACAGGGGCACGGCCCGCTAGGCGCCAGGCGGACCGCAACAACCCCCACCTCCCGGCCTTTGTCCGGCCCGCCGCCCCCTCCGGCCCCAGCCCCTCACTCACCCCGCGCCCCCGGGTTTCTCTTTCGTACCCCCCGCCCTGAGGACAGCCCCGCCGCGCCCCCTGGGACTTGTAGTCTCTCCTCCGTCCCCCGCCCCGGCGCAGACGGGTGAGGCTTCCCGCTAAGACTACAACGCCCAGCGGCCCTAGCGAAAGCCCACCTTCCAGGTGGATCCGGCCAGAATTCTCGCGAGGCTGACGGAATGCGCGCCGAGCACTGTGGGAAATGTAGTCCAGACGGCTGGGTCCCGAGCGAGCGAAGAAGGACTATATTCCCCAGGATCCAGCGCGTGGCGGCCGTCGTGGGTGTTGCTAGGAGACGTGCCCCGGGAGGCCGACGCCTCCTCCTGCAGCCGCCCCTGGGGTCCACCCGGTCTCTCGTCCCTGGTGGATGCCCCCTCGAAATCGTGACCCCAAGGCGAGGCACCACGGCCTTGGGACATTTTCCTGGCTCCGGCGGGCCACTGAGCTGAGCTCCGGGGCACACGCCGGGAGCGTGCCGAGGGCCGCGCCTGCAGGCCTTGATTGAACCCTGCAGCGGTGTCTGCTGCTGGCCACCTTGTCGCCCACCCTGGCCACGGTGGAGACCGCCGCGGCGGAGCAGCGCGCTCCGGCTCCCCGGGGCGTGGTTGTCCTCGTGGGCAGCGCCAGGAAAGGACACGAAGGCCGGGAGACTGTCCGAGGAGGAGCGGGGTGGAGGCCTGGGTGGGCTGGCCGGCCGCACCCAGGCGTGGAGCTGCCGCGCCAGCATGTGCCCGCCCTGGAGAGGTTGGAGACCTTGGCCAGGACGACCGGGAAGGACCCAGCCCTCCACCGCTCTCGCGCACTCCTCTCTTGCATGAATAGGTGGTGTCTGAGCTGGTGGAGCGGGTCCAGCGGGGCGGAATTCTCAGCCCACTTGTATTCGCTTCCGTGGACTCTACCTCATCCCAGTGGCTCCGGAGACTCAGGGATGGGGGCGCTGTGGTGCTTCCCACGGCCAGCCCTGACCAAGGGGATCTAGGATGGCAGGACTGGCATCCTGGACTGGCCTCCCAATAGGATGGGAGTTCTGATGTGTGGTCTCTGACTCTGCCTCAGAGCTGCCCCAGAAAGAAGGTGTGTGCAGCCCCCAGGTTTTTTGGCAAATATTTGTAAAGGTTCTCCCTGAAAAGATCGTTTGTGTGTATGCTAATCAAAGGCTTGGATCACTGTCCCTGGGATACCCAGGAGAACTGGCCCACAAACCAAGCCCTCTTTCCTGACCCAGGGGTGGGCACATGGGGCTCAGGGGCCGCAGGAGGCTCGTCCTACTCCTCCCAGCTCTCTCAGCCTAGCAGCCTCTTTCCTAGCCAACCTCTGCCCAGTGGCTGTCCAGCATTAGCCCTGAGGTTGGCTCTCCCCTTTGTGGAGGCCACTTTAGGACTTTTGTCCCAAGTTTGAACATGTAGAGATTTCTGTGGACACAGAGCTCTAGCTCTACACTGAGAGGATGTATCAGGCACCAGAGGGATAGTCGTGTTGGTGTCCTCTTTAGACTCCCAGGGTGCCCCTCAGGGCCTGGCAGCAGTTGACGTCATCTGTCTCCAAGTATGATCCTGGACATGGCTACAAGTGCTTCTGGCCACCAGTGCTTAGGCGAGTGTACCAGAATCGGGATTCCCTGAAGACTGTGGATTTTGGAACAGTACAGCTTCTGATGGTGACAGTGAAACCTGCCTGGGGACAGGGTTACTCAGGTGCACCGTCTGGTCAAGAGGGACTGTCCAAGGAAACTGGCATTGGTGGACTGTGGAAAGAACACAGCCCACCTCCGCCCCTGGGAAGCCAGGCTGCATGGCAGGGATTTTGCTGTCTGCAGGGGTTTCTTTGGGTCCTGCACCTGTCCTGTTTCCTGAGGACCAGTGGACACCGAGGCTGCGTCTCAGGGTTGTGGCTTTCTTTGTTTTTAGCCCCTGTTCCCCCATCCCCCTCCCATTCTTCCTTCCACTCTTTTGCTTATTCATATATATTTGTACCAGGGATGGAACTCGGGCACTCAACTCCTGAGCCACCCCCCCAGCCCTAGTTTGTGTTTTACGTAGAGACAGGGTCTCACTAAGTTGCTTAACGCCTCGCTGTTGCTGAGGCTGGCTGTGAACTCGTGATTCTCCTCTCGGCCTCCCAAAGTGCTGGGACTACAGGTGTGCTTATTCATATTTGACTGGTGCTTTATACATATGCATAAAGCTGGGATTTTCTGTGGTGTATTTATATGTGTAATTTATATGGTTTTGTTAACTGCATACCACATTCCCTCCTCTTTCCCCTCCCTTCTCCTGCCTCTCCGTCTTCTACTCCACTGATCTTCCCTTTATTATTTCTAATCCCTTTCTTCCTCTATTTTGCTCTAGCTTCCACTTATGAGAGAAAACATCAACCCTAGGGTAGAGCACCCCTGGGTTCAACCCCCACACTCTTGGATGAATTCTTGCTTAGGTTGTGTGTCTGGGTGGGAGGGCCACATCAGGACATTTGGGAGGCTAGTTGAACATTGGCAAGGCCAGGTGGACATGAAGTCAGTTGTACCTTCTGTCTTTTTTGTTTGTTTGTTTTGGTACCAGGGATTGAACTCAGGGGCACTCAACCACTGAGCCACATCCTAGCCCTATTTTGTGTTTTATGTAGAGACAGGGTCTCACTGAGTTGCTTAGCACCTCGCCGTTGCTGAGGCTGGCTTTGAACTCGCGATCCTCCTGTCTCAGCCTCCCTAAGTGCTGGGATTACAAGCGTGAGCCACCATGCCCGGCTCCTTCTATCTTGATGTCTCCAATACCCAGCGCCCCTGCAGCCTCTACTGGGACACCTGGTTGGTGCCCCACGCCCCACACATTCAGATGAAGTCCTGATCCATGGCTGAGAGTTTTGTTTTTGTTTTCAGTCAAGATGGTGGATTTTGTAAAATGCTCTTCCTGCTCATCTGTTGAAGTCCCGTGCTTCTCTCCCACTTGTCCTCTGGTGGACGTGTTGAACTCTCCGAGGCGAGGCTGGCTTCACACCCTGGGCTGGTGTGCTGTCCTCTTTATGTATTGCTATGTACACTTTTCAAAAACTTTCCAAATAGTGATTATTTTGTTAAGAATCTTTGTATTGGGGGCTGGGATTGTAGCTCAGTGGTAGAGCGCTTGCCTCACATGCGTGAGTCACTGGGTTCGATCCTCAGCACCAAATAAAAATAAATAAAGATATTGTGTCCATCTACGACTAAGAAAATATTTAAAAAAAAAAAAAAAAGAATCTTTGTATTGAATCAGGTAGAGTGGCACACGCCTGAGGCAGGAGCATGGCAAATTCGAGACCAGCGTGGGCAGCTTGGGGAGACAGTCTCAGAATTTAAAAAGGGCTGTTTATAGCTCAGAGTGCTCCTGGTTCAATCTCCAGTACTAAAATAATGAATAAATCAATAGATAAAGAATTTTAGCATCTATGTTCAAGAGATATTTTTCTGTTTTTCTTTTCTCATGATGTCCTTGTTTGGTTTTGTTACTAGGGCAGTGATGCCTTTGGGGAACAAGTTGGGCATTCTGTCCTCCTCTTGGACTTTCTGCATGAGTTGGTAGAGAATTGGTGCCGTCCTTTCCTTAAATGTTCAGCAGACTGTCTGGACCTGGAGTGCCCCTTGTGAGGAGGTTCCTGACCATAGGTCCTGTGTCTTTAGTGCAGGCATCTGGGTGTTGTTGTTGTTGGCTCTGGCCACTTCCTGCAGGCTACCAGACACTGCGACCTCCACCCTACTAGTGCTGTGTGAGCTTTGTTCTAGGGCGTGCTAAAGGAGAGTGGAGACTGCTTGAGCTTCTGAGTGTCTTGGCTTTATTTGTGTCCTGGAGTAGGCTTTCTAGAGTTGACTGTCCCTGACCACCAAGGCAAAGCCCTTCTGAATTTTCTAATTCCCACAAATTCTGGGGTTTTCCAATCTCTGGGGATGGTGCCTCCCAGCAGGCTTGAGCTTCAGGCCTGGTTCCTTCCCTGCCTCACAGGATATCTGCATATGCATGAGACTGTGGGCCCTGCTGCCCTCTGTAGGGCCCTGCTGACCTGGGGCCTCTCTGCACCTCTCTCCTCTCTGCTGCTCTGTTCTGTGAACTTTGGCCCCATTGGTCTCCAAGACCCTCAGCTCCATAGCACCTGGGGGCCCTTGCTGTACCCTCGTGGCAATGAGTGGGTGGCGGGAGGGCTGCACTGGGGGTTTGCAATAGCTGTTCAGATCCTCAAGGGCAGTAGCTCTGCCTCTAGTCTGGGTTTCAGCCGTTGAGGCAGGAGGGCAGCTCTGGTCCCTGTGACCCCATCTTGGCCAGAAGCAGAAGTGTATTCCCACAGTTATTGTTGCCTCCCAGCCCCAGGCCAGCTCCCCTTGCAGTAGGGCAGTGGTCACCTCCATTTCCTAGAACACCGTGGCCACACTGGCTCTTTTTTAGTCTCCAGCTAGTTATTAAGTCTTGGTTTACTGCTGTGTTGAGCTTGCCTGTTCTGAGGCCCCTGCCAAGACGCACGCTTGCTGGGGCCTGGCACCAGGACACATTCTGAGCCTGAGAGGTGCCACGTTTGCCCCTGCAGATGGAGCCCTGTGCGGCCTCGTCACATGTGGCGTGATCTGCGCACGCGTGCACCCTTCCTGGCACCCTGGGTGTGCTCTGTTCCATGTTCCTCTGGGCTGGGAGCTTTAGTTGTCCTCCGGGGTACAACGTGTGTCCCCTGGCCAGGTCTTTGGCTTCACTCTCTCTGGAGGGAGCCCGACTCCCAGCAGTCTCCAGAGAAAGAGGTGCTGGCGCACCTGGGGACGCGGTCTGAAGGCCCCGCGCCTCCTCTCCAGGTGTGGGGGGCCGCTGGCTGGGATGATCCCTCTGGGTCCCCAGGCCCTGGGCATGGCCTTCGCCTCTCTGCTAAGCCCTTCAAACCCCCCCCCCCATCTGAAGGTTTGCTATGGCCATCTGCCTGGCCGGGTGCCTTTTCTGTCTTTCATTCTGGGAATGTGTCTATCTCCGGCTTTCTGAGGTCACCTTGCTGTGGCTCAGATGCTGGGCCTCTTGAATGACTCAGAATGTCCCTGTGTCTGTGTCCTGTGTCCTTCTGTTGGCCTTCTCGTTACTGCCTGTCCTGCCGTGGTTAGTTCGGGAGCCTCTTGCCTGGGGAGGAGAACTGGCAGTGTGCCCACTTCCTGTCCACAGTCAGAGCTCAGACAGCGGCACCGTCACTGTCACTGTGCAGAGCAGGAGCCTGGAGGCCAGGGCCAGTGACTTGTCAGGGAAGAGGGCAGGGCCCAGGCTGTCAGGCACAGGTCTGGGTGCCTCGGGGTCTCTGGGGAGCCAGGCCATGGGAAAGTCATGCCCACCGTTGAGTTCTGTTCCACCCTCTGTGTTTCCCGTGCACATCACTGTGCCTTTCTAGAACCAGGCAGGAAATGAACAGAGTACAGTGGCCACGGCCATTATGTGTGAGCTGTGCCAGTGAAGCCGAGTGGGCACCTCCTCCACTGCCCTCCCTGCTGGGGCGTGGGACAGGTGCAGACAGCCGCCACGCCAGGGCTGTGCTTCTGGGGCAGTGTGCCCACCACTGCCCTTGTCACCACTGGGACCACTGGCCACTGTGTCTCAGCAGAGGTACAAGTGCTGGGCACACTGAAAGGCATGAGACCTGGCCAGCTGCAGTAGGGGCAGCAAGATCTGGACCCAGGGCCCACCGAGCTGGACCAGAGAAGCAGGTCACTCATGCATGCTGCTGGGTGTGAAGTGGCACAGCTGCTTCTCTGAATACATGCTGACCACAGGACCCCTGGCCCAATTCCTGGGAACTTGCCCCTGAGGAGCGAAGGCCGTCTGCTCACAGCAGCTCTGGCAGCCCAGGCTGGGAGCCGTCACAGTGCTCTGGCTGGTGCATCCGCCACAGGAACAGCACAGCCTTGAAAGGGAGCAGTCGCCATTCAGCACTGTGAAGTGGGGGAGAGAGGCAGAGAAGGTGTGGTGCTGTTGGGTCAGGGATGGGGCAGCAGAGGGAGACCCTCCTAAGGATGGACAGTGTGGGGTGGGGACCTGAGGCACACGGGGGATGAGAGGATGTGGGCCCATATGAGCCACAGCAATGTCCTGGTGGCAGGATGCCACCCCTAGGGCGGGTTGGGCCCACAGATTCCAGACACCTCTGTGGGTCCCTGAGGCTGTCATTGGGACTGGGCTCGACCTCCTTGGGTCTTTGACTTCTGTCCTTTCTCCTGCAACGAGGCAGTCTGGACAGAGTTTATAGGCCACATAAGACCCTGCACCAGAAAGAAAGGACCAAGGCAGACTCCTGAGAGCATCAGGGCCAATCCACCACCAGGTTGCCACCACTGCAGTCCCTCTAGGGCTCCTGGGAGAGGGCTGCATCACCTGCATGTGGTGAGCCCCAGGGGCGGGCGTGCCCAGGCCCGCTGGCTTCCTGCACACAGGAACACAATTATCTGAACTCTGTTCCCAGAGGGTGGTTCTTCCCAGCAGCCCCTGTTCCTTGGCTCCAGGACAGGGCTCCCACGTCCTAGGAAGGCACCTCAGGGCTGACCCAGCTGGGCAGACACTCTGGCAGAGCTCAGTGCACCACAGGGTACAAGGACCCTTGCCCCTCTCAGCCTGAATTGCTGCTGGTCACGCCTTGGTCCACCCCGTCTGCAGGGTCCTGCATCTCCCCACCTTCCCAGGAGGGGCAGGTGGAAGTCCTCAGCTCTTTCCAAACAAGCTGTGAGGGGAGTTCAGTTACCAGCACTACATTGATCACTGTCCTTAGAAGGAGGCCTTAATTGCTGTTTACTGCCCGCCTCCTCCTGGTCAGGCCCACGACCCTGGCTGCAAGCTGCAGGACTCAGCACCCTTGTGCAGCCACCGGTCCTGCTTCTTCCTGAGAGAGGGTGCAGAAGAAAGTGAGTGGGGATCATGACCACAGGTCTTCCTGCTGGTGCCCCAGACTACACCCTACAGGGGACTGTGTCTACCTCTGGCGGGGCCAGGCCATCTCCAAATGACATCTGCTCTGCAGTGGAGCCAGGGAGCCCCAGAGTCCCAGAGCCCTGGCCGCAGAGTGACCTGGCCAGGAGCCTTGTTTATAAGGGGAGGGGCCATGTGGGGTGAGGACCACCTCTCAGCTGCCTCTGGGGATCAGCCACCCTCGCTGCAGCGGCAGAGGCACTGCCTGCCACCTCAGTCCTCACCTGGTGGGTGTTGTGAGGCCTCAGCCCAGTCCTCCCCTTTGGCCTCACTGGGCTTCAAACCCAAACTAGAGACTCTCAGAGATTTAGGGTCATGGGTCAGCTGTTGGGGCTACTGGGCAGATGTGGGTCTCCGGAGACGATGGTCCTGAACTGGCCTGCAGGTGGCACCCCTCTCCAGCAGGCCTCTGGCTGGACCGGGCCCTTACTCCAAGTGGGTCGCTGCCCCAAGTGGTCAGAAGCCAAGGAGGATGTCAGGCAGAGTAGCCTGGGCCCTTTCCAGGGGCTTCCCTAAGGTGCAGCCTGAGGCAGCCTCTTCCCTGGACCACACTGGATGGGGGTGTGAGGAGGGGACTCCACCTTGAACCCACCACCAGCTGCCCTCCCAGAAGCCCCAGGAAGGGCCCACACCACTAGCCCTCCAGCCATAGACCACAGCTTCCTGGGGTCCCACAACCTTACTGGTACCTCAGAGTGTGGGCCCCCATGATGCCCCTCCAGCCCACAGCTCCAGTGCTGACTCCTTTCTGTTAGTGGTGTTGCAGAGGGGGCTCTTCCAGAGGGCCCTGGCTGTCCCCCTCCTGAGCAGTCAGCGCATGGGTGCCCGCAGCACCACATGGCTCTGTGTCCTCTGTGACCCAATGGGGACCCCCACACAGGGCCAGCCCTCCCTGCCCCAGGCGAGTGCAGGGTGCGGGGTGCACACGGGCTCGCTGAGGGAGCTAGGGTAGGTCAGCATTGCTTAGCTTAGCTGCTGTGAGGACCTGCTCAGTGCGATGAGCCCGGACTGGACCACGTGAGCGCACACAGGAGCCATTGTTTGGAAATCAAGTTGAACACTGAAAAGACTGGTTGAGGGTGTCAAGGCTGCTGCCCAGTGGGCCCTGGGCAGGGGCAGGGGCTGCAAAGGGGCCCATCCTTGGAGACTTCCCTCCGGTCCGTCGCAGGAGCTGTGCACGGCGCATCTCTGTGAATCAAGTGAAAATCGATGTGGATCTGGCTGTGTGCTGTCACCCACCATCACCAGTCCATCAGCAACAACAGGCCCATGCCTGGACAAATGGCCTCCAGGACCCATCAGCAAGCAGAACAAGGGGCCAGGACCTGAAGGAGGCAGCCACCGGTCCCCTCCCCACGCCCACAAGGGGCCTGTAGGACAAGCAGCGAGTTGTTCAAGATGGGGCCTCTCTCTCTGAGGTTCACCTGGGGCCGGCCCCAGGGCAGCCAGTAAAGGCCCATGCAAGAGCAGGGAGGCAGCCTCCGCCTGAGAGAGTCAGTCATGGCAACCATGTTCCCACGGCCGCAAGCTCCCTCAACAGGGCCACTTGGGTCCAGAAACAGGCTGGGGCCACTTGCTATGCAGCCACAGGCAGCAGCACAGGTGCCACGTGAACTCAGGTGGGGTGCTGACGTGGCTGCTGCTCTGGGGCCCTCTCCCTGCGTCCTTCACCTGTTGACAGGGCTACCCTCAGTGTCCTTCCCATGGGGATTCAGCTTTGCGGGTGCTGGCCAGTGCTCAGAGGTCTGCCCAGCCCCTGGCTGCGTGTTGGGGCACCAACCTCAGTGAGTTGGAGAAGCTGCTGAGGGAGACCCCAGGTAGGGCTCCTCCCTCCCCTGCCTCCCACCCCCATGGCTCAGCCATCTGGGTCTCTGTGACACTGTCATAAGATCCTCTGACTTTAGGCCCATTCAGTACCTAACCCTGAGCACCAAGCCCCACCCTGGACAAATATTCATTGGCAAATACAGGCTTGCCAGGACAAAGGCCACAGGTGGGTGGCTTCTCAGCCCCTGCAGCTCAGCAGCCCCTGCAGCAGCCAGGGCCCTGGGGCTTATGAGTGTGGGAAGGAGGGAGGACAAGGTCAGGAAGCAGAGCGGTGGGGGCCAAAGGGCCACAGGAAGGGAGCTGGGGCTGCAGGCCCCTTGAGAGGACACCAGAATGCTGGTCACAGGGGCTGGTCGGGGCCAGGCCAACACAGAGCCTGATGTCCAGCCTAGTCTCTGTTCTGAGGAGCAGTTGGGGAGCACCTGAGCACAGGCAGCCCTGGTCTGGGAAGATGCTCAAGATGCCAAGGGAGGTGCTCCATGAGGCCTGAGACGGGGCAGCTCCCGGCCAACTGGGCAGAAGTTCTGGCTGCCTGCAGCTCCTTGACCCTTAGCCATCCCCATGGTGCAGCTGGGGGACCTTGGAGCGCTGGGTGCTGTGGGCCCAGCAGGCCCTCTGCCCCTTAGGACCGGGGGTCATGTGTCTGCCCCTGGGCTCTCCTGGCAGCCGTGCTCTCAGGCCTTGCTTGCCTGAAGGTCAGCAGCGGTCAAGGTGCTTCCTGCCGAGGACCCAGCCACAGATCCCAAAGACGGAAAGGGACTGCCCCAGTCACATCCAACTCTCCCTGTTCCCAGGGCCAGGGGTCAGCCCAGGCCTGTGGGGATGTACCCTTGGCCCAGCCTCTGTCCTCCAGCCTTGAAGTCCTCAGCAAGCACACAGGCTTTGAGGTGGGGCCTGGAGTTAAGCAACTTGGGGGTGGAGGGCCAGCACCATGGGGAAGGATGGGACCCTGTCCTTCCCAAGGCCCTGCAGGAGCAGCTTCCAGCAGAGGCCTGTTTCTGGTGGAAGCTGCCCCTTGAGGAGGTCCAGGAGGGTCCCCAGAGCAGCGTGAAGCTCTGGCTTCTAATAAGCCAGAGCACATTAACAGCCTGGAACCGCTCCTCAAGTCACCTGCAGTCAGTCTGGGGCTCACGGGAAGACTGGAGGCAGGCAGAAGCCAAGGAATCCCACAGGGCAGGGGCTAGGGCCCCTCACAGCTCCCGCTGGTAGCAGGGCTGCTGGCTGCCCTGGAGTGCTGGCAGCCCATCACAGTCCATGTCCTGTCCAGCCTCCAGGGGCTGTTCCTGGCCCGATGTGGGCCTAGCACCAGGGCCACCTGTGAGGCAGAGGTGGCCACTGGCCCTGCTCCCCCAGAAACCAATGTGAGTGCCCCTGTGGTGGCCATATCACACCCCACCCCCTGGCCATTAAGCCCTCAGTGAACAGGCATGACAAGGCGGGAGGGTCTCTCAGCACGACCTGCACACAGAGCACGGGCTCCAGACCCTGTACCTGCTTCTGCCAACGCACAGAAGGAGGTCTGCAAGGAGACACACGGCAGCAGTCCCTCCACGCCAGGGAGGGGCTCTCAGTCGGCAGTGGGTTGCCCCGACTTGGACTTTTGGACTCTGCTGGTCCTGGCCTGGCCCCGGTGGCTGCCGCTCGGGCAGGTTGGTGGGCAGGGAGGTGGGGCGTGTGAGACACACTGTGCAAACACAAGCACCATGTCCCCTGCTGCCGTGCACCCTGTGGACATGGGCAGGTCCAACCTGGGTGCTGGACATTCCCTGCAGCTGAAGGGCCCCCAGTTGATGCGGCCCTTCCACACCCTGGGCATCTGAAGTCACTGCGAGCAGGAAGCCGTCCCAGCTGGCAGGATGGAGAGCTGGATGCAGCACAGGGCTACCAGGCCCCAAATCAGGCCTGTCCAGGGAGCAGCCTCCACGTCTGCCCCCAGCAGCAGGATGCCCTGCTTGGGGATGGTGCTGTAACTCCACACACGGCCCCTCCAGCCTTGTCTGACCTGGCCCCGCTGCCCACTTCTCCCAGTTGGGATGCCCCAGCTGCCCCAGCTCTTGGGCATGCTGTGGCTCCCCGCCATACCTGCCCCAACCTTTCTCTCACTGGCCCACCCTGTCCTCTTCCTTCCTGGGGCTGTGGCCCCTGCTGCTGCCCTGCTTGGGACCACCATCCTCCTTTTCTTGTTCAGTGCACAGGTCACCCCACTTGACACCATCTCTCCAGACCTGGCACTCATCCCTCGCTGTGCCAGCCAAGTGCCTGTTTCTAACCAACTGAGCTAAAGCTCGGGCACCACCTGGGCTTGCTGCCCCTTGCAGCTTCAGCGTCCCCAGGAAAGGGCCTGGGCCTTGCCCTGGGGGGTTTACTCTTCTTTCAGATCTGTAACGGGGGCTCCCGGGCACCTCGCAGCAGTTTCGGTGCTGGAATAAGATTTACTGTACTGGCTAGATGCTTGTTTCTCTTGGCGATGGGTGTTTCCAGGGGTGACTCCCCAGGGGCCTCCCCGGAAGGTTGGTGAGTGCCAGGGGCCCTAATGCTTGGGTCTTTAAATACCTATGGGTCAAAAGGTCAGCATTTTCCTGTTGTATTTCCCACTGTAAGGACCAGGTAACATTCCTCACCTGCATGTCCTGGCTTCCTGAAATGGGCCTCTCTGCTCTCTCTGTCTCTTTCCTGAGAAGGACACAGACATTTCTAGGTGCCAAGAGAACTCACATACCACCAAATGATGACTAAAGCAATAGCTTTGAGGACTGCCCCCCAGCAGCTTCTCAAGTTCCCAGGGCTTCACAATGTCCCCAATGTCAAGGAGGGACCACCCTGCCTGCCGCACCCTCCTGCTGCACCCAACTGCAGAAAGGAGCACAGGGTCTGGCTCCAGCTCCTCTCGGCAACCGTCAAAGGCAGCAGCATATTAAAAATCACTCTCAGCCAGGCGCGGTGGCCACACCTGTAATCCCTGCACTTTGGGAGGCTGAGACAGGAGGATCGCGAGTTCAAAGCCAGCCTCAGCAATGGCGAGGCGCTAAGCAACTCAGTGAGACCCTGTCTCTACATAAAACACAAAATAGGGCTGGGAATGTGGCTCAATGGTCGAGTACACCTGAGTTCAATCCCCAGTACCCGCCCCCCCCTCAAAAAAATCACTCACTGTGGTCGAATGACTCTGTCCTAGGAAGGCAAGGAAGGTTTGATGGGTAAGAGCAAATAATCTGGTTATTGCAATTGATGCAGACAAAGCTGTTAATAAATTTCAAAATCTATTTATGTTTTTTAAAAAAGGATTCCTGGAAAACCAGGGGTGGGAGGGAAGTTCACTCCCACTTTTAGGTCTATGACCCTGAACACAGCAGCAAACATCACTGAATGGAGACATGCACGTTTCTCTTAAAGGACCAGCCCAGCTCTGAGGTGCCCAGCCGTGGCTGTTGCTCAGCAGAGCCCTGGAGGTGGCAGTCCACAACCAGGAGAGTAATTCAAGAGAAGTCAGGCTCTGCAGAGTGGAGATGGAATCACACTATGTGCAGGCAACCGTTGCTCTATGATGAAGATGGCAGGAAAACCATCAGGACGAGAGGTCAGCAGGGGCGCAGAGCAAAAGACCAGCCCACAAATGCCAGTGGGAACCCTGAGGACCTACCAGCTATGCCTGCCACAGGTCGAGTCCCACGCCAGTGGGATCAGAGAGGGTAGGTGGGTACTGGGTGGGGAGAGGAGCCACTGTTTGATGGGGACAGTGTTGGCTTGGGAGGAGGAGAACATCTGCAAACAGACAGCAGCTCGACAAGGTGCTGAGCTTGCTGCACCGAACTGTCCACCTAGAGGTGGTCAACAGGAGCCACGGGTGGGGACACAGGGTACACCCCCCATCTCAGCAACACAGGAGGCTGAGGCAGCAGGGTCACAAGCTGGAGGCCAGCCTGGGATACTTAGAGATCCTATCTCAGAATAAAGCCTTTTAAGGGGCTGGAGTTGTGGCTCAGCGCTTGCCTCACACCTGTGAGGCCCTGGGTTCCATCCTCAATGCCACATAAAATAAATAAAGGTATTGTGTTCATCTACGAATAAGAACATATTTTAATTAAAAAATAAAACCTTTTTAAAAGGGCTGAGGGTGTAGCTCAGTGGTAAAGCAACTCGGTTCAATCCTCAGTACCTCCCCAAAAAAAGTCAACATGGTAAATATTGTTATGCACGTTTTTCCACAATAAAAATATCAATAGTATTAAATAAAGGCACAACATGTCACTTAAGGTGTGATTTCGTTTATAGATGTCATAATGACTTGAATCTGCAGAGACACTGGCAGGGGCTGCCAGGGATGGGAGGTCTGGGTCTCCTTGGCGTGACAAGCTGTTACGGAAGCAGATGAGGCTGCTCAGGGCTGTGATGGGAGTAAATGCCTGAAATGTACTTCAGATTGGTTAATTTTATGTTAGGTAAATTTCAGCTCGATTTTTTTAAATGATAAGAAAACTTTAATAGTATTGCTTAACATCAGTAATAACCAATTAGCAGACAATAGAATTCCTAAGAGCAAGAAAAGCTATGAATTAATGTACTTTAGAATGCTACCAAGAGCTTCGAAACAAAGGTGCCCCAGCCAGGCAGAGGCACCAGCTTTTGGGGGGTCAGCACCGGCCAGAGACCAGTCCCACCCATCCCACCTGCAGCCTCACACTCTTCAGGAACTAGACCAATTCACACTAAAATTTATGGAAGAAAAAGTTATGGGTAGCTAATGAACCTCAAGAGAGAGAGAGGGACTGGCCCTTCCAGACACCGGGGGCCCAGCAAAGCAATTGCAGAAGCAGGCACTCAGCCCAAGGGCCAGAATCAAGCCTGGGCAGAGACTCTCGTGCCCATGACACACACTTACAGCCCCATGGGACAGCAGGACGGGAGTTTGCCAGACCATGTCAGCAAACAGGCTCACCGTGCGGACAAGATGAAGCTGGCTCTCCCCGTGCCAGCAGCCTTGAGGAAGGCTGCCACATGAGGCCTGGGGTAGTGACTGTGACAGGGCGGGAAGGGCGCCGTGCCCAGAGCCCCATGTGCACAGACCACAGGTCACGTCAGCACCTCAGCTCTTCTCCAGTAAGGTGCTGTGGCAGGATGGCGGCGACGCTCAGTGTGAGCCGATTGGGTGTGTGGACCAGTGGGTCCTGCGGCCCCACAGCAATGCCACATGAATGGCCTCTTCCAGAAGGAGAGACCCTGAACCTGGGGGTCCCACCTGTAGCCGGGTCGCTCAGCAATTCCGGAAGCAGGGGGGCTTCCCTCACTGGCCGAGCCGGTGTTTGTGTGGGGCCTGCGTGGGGTGCAGACGAGCAGTGTGATGGTCCCCGCAGACTGTGTGTAAGGCAGCACCAGCGGCGATGCTGGTGACCAGGGCGTGCAGGGGGCCCACAGCACCCCCATCCATGCAGGGGGGGCCAGGGGCACAGGGGCAGCGAGCACCCCCTCCCAAGGTGAGAAGGACAAGGACCTCATCTTCAGCCCGCTGGGTCCACACTCACGCAGGGCAGACCAGCCCGCTGGCTACCGGCAACCAGCTACCATGAAGTGTGCACAGACGGCTCCGGTGTGGGCCTGGCACAGTCCTTACCCAGTGAGCACAGCCCAGGGTTGTGTGGGGCCTGGGAGGTCCTGGTGCTGAGAGAGGGTCCATGATGCAGACCCCGGGCCCTGCCCACCTCCACCCTCTGACCCCCTCACGGGGAGTGTGGCTGCATCCAGCAGCTCCAGGGAGGCTGAGCAGTGGCCTCCTGAGGGCCTGCCTGGCCACCTGGGCCCAACTCCCTGTGCTGTGGGACCAATGCTACTGAACTGTACCCCCACTGCTCTTTTTTGGCACTGGGGGCTCTGGTGGTCCTGATGGGCTGGACATCCCCCACAAGGGGACTGGAGTGGCCATCAGCATGCCTGTGCCCCAGTTAGTGAGATACATGGTCCCTATGAAGGAAAAGTCCAGTTTTCCAGTTCCCTGGGTGACAGTCACTCAGGGCCAGGCTGGCCGGGTTGTTGCCTCTGTCCAGGAGACTGGAGGCCCTTGGGAGCCCCGCAATGTCAGCTTTGTTCAGCCGCAGGGCCCTGAGGTCAGCATGGCTGCAGCCTCCTACTAGGGCTGAGGTTAAGGGGTAAGGAATGGCCTGCCGCTGGGCCACAGCCTCGGGTGAGAGAGCAGCTGACTCCCCAGCTGGGCTCCTCACAGCAGTCGTGGCCCTGGAAGCTGGCTACAGGTTGCAGTTGGCTACTGGCTCAGCAGTTCCCAAAATACAAAGCTCTGGAGACGTCAAAGGCCTGGGCACTGGATTGGGGGCTAGGGAGGTTGGGGACACTGTGTCCAGAAACCTGTAGGGGCGAACATGTCCACCCTACCAGAAGCACAAACCTGCTCTGGGCCAGGAGTTGTCCCTCTTGTCCGTGACTTCTCCATAGGGACAGGTGTTGTCCTTGAGGGGACAGTCCATGGGCCGGCCAGGGCAGGACATCACTAGGGTCTGCAAGCCCTGGACTGCTTTCCTTCTCTGTTCTTTTCTGTTGTTCTTTTTTCTTTTTCAAGGCAGGCTTCCTCTTGATACCAGGTCTTTACTTTTATTTATTTATTTTTTTAATATTTTTTTTTAGTTGTAGATGGACATAATGTCTTTATTTTATTGCTTTGTATGTGGTGCTGAGGATCGAACCCAGGGCCTCACGCATGCGAGGCAGACGCTCTACCACTGAGCTACAATCCCAACCCCAGGTCTTTACTTTTAAATGAAAGCCGTTCGGCATTCCTGTGTAGATGGACACTATACACAAACCTGGTTTTTTCTCAGAGCAGAAGTTAAAAATTATTCAATGCAAAATTCCTGGGCTGTGGAGCAGCAGCCGGTTGTACCAGGCAAAGGTTTCCACCGCATTCCGCCCGCCAGGCCGTGATAAGAGCCCTGCTGGATCCACACTGCCAGGCCGACCACTGCCCGCCAGGACCAGGTAGGACTGAGGCTCCTCTGGAGCCGGAGGGGAGTGCCCGGGAGCAGAGTCTGTGCTCCTGAACAGCCTGAAACCCCCATCCTTGGAAGTTTTCCCTCCTGGCCCTGTGATGTCCTGGGGAAGCTCTGTTTTCCAGGGCGGTAGGGGCCTGGGGCGTTCAGCCAGTGAACATGGGCTCAGCCATGTGGGAGGCCGGAGCCTGCAGGAGGGAGCACCTCCTGGGGGGCTTGCAGGAAGCTGCAGCTTCTGCTGGGTATTGAGGGTGGAGTGAGGGTTGTGTTGTGATCTGGGGTCATTTGAAAATATCCAGGAGAGCTGAGCCAGGGCTGTGTCCTGGTGCTGAGGGCTGTGGCCGGCAGGAAACTCACTGAAGGCCACACGGTAACACACATGTCCCCTAGAAGTTGAGGTTCTCAGACTTCTGTGATGTTTGTGAGTGTTTTAACCCTTTTGGTGGGAAGAGATGGCCGTGAAGGCCCGATGCTGTCCACAGGGCCTATTTACGATGTCAGTGTGTGGCCCTCCAGTGCCCAGGAGGAAACCCTATTCCATTGACTGGCTGTGTGTGTCCTGGGAGCCACCCTGCAGGGGTGGGTCTGGACCCCCGGCTTGCCTTACCAAAGCCAAAACTCAGGCCTGAGGGGTCTACCGTAGCCCTGGTGCCACAGCAAGCAGCCTGGCCTCTGCCCAGACAGATACCAACCATCGCAGCAGGTGGAAGTGGGACTGGAAGTCGGTGGCTGTCAGGGCAGGCAGGTGGCAATGACCGTCAGGACAGAGCAGAGGTCTCGGCTTTGCCCACCATGCCCTTAACCACAGGCCACCCTCAGCCTCGGAGAGTGCCCACTGCACTGAATCCATTTCCTCTGAGTCGTGTAAGAGACACACATTTCCATAAGGACTGGACAACAGCCTTCCGGCCACCCACATGCCAGGCGAGGCCTCCACTTCCGAGAGTGGGAGACTCGGGGCCCCATGCCGGGACCCAGGAGGGCTTCCCAGTGCGTCCAGCAAGCTCATCTCGTTCCACCCACACTCTCCTCTCCCCACGGTCACTTCAGCTCAGTGGGAGGGGTGACAGGTGACCGAGAGTAGTTCTCACAGAGTTAACTGCCTACCTTCCTCCTTGCTGGCTTGGTTTTCTCCGAACTCATTCCTGATTCACACCGGGGCCCCAGTGCCTCAGTTCCAAGGCCCTGGGCGTTCCTGGGAGGCTTCTCTGGCCAGGTCCGCTGGGCCGGTCGGGGGCAGGGCTGGTGTTGGGAGGTGCCCTGTCTGCATCCTGGGGACTTCCCAGGCCTCCCTCAGTGGGGCTAGACGTCCCTGCTCTTCCTTCCTGGGTAGCTGGAGAACATCTGTTGGTAGCTCCCCAAGAAAGGACTCGGGGACACACATGGCTTTGAAACATGGGGCTCGGGGCTCGGGCTGAGGCGGGGCTGGGCTGGGGTCCAGCTGGTCCTTCTTCCCTGGCTGTACCGCCCAGTCCTCAGTGCTGCAGCAGATCTCCCGCTCTCATTCCTGGTTCTTGGTGTGAAATGTGGTGTTTGTTTCTTCTCTGAAGTCTTTGGGCCTTGTGTCTGCTCTTCTGACATTTCCTGCACATGAACCTTCCGGGGGTTGTTTTTTTAATCCCTTCTGCTAGGTGCCCAATGGCTCTTTCCATCCGGAACCTCTGTCCATCCATTCCTGGGAGTATTCCTGAATTACACTTTTAAAGGATCACCTCCCTTCTCTTTTCTGTTTCCCCTCTCAGTGGTGAACATTGAGATTTGGACCTGCTGCTAGGCTCTGGTTTGGGTGTTGGGTCTGAGCATCCTGCAGAGGCCTGCAGGGCCTGGTAGGAGGGAGACTGAGGTCCTCCAGGGCTGGCTGGGCAAGTCTAGGGTGTGTCTTTGCTCAAACCACCACAGCAAAACACCACACCCTGGGGACGCACAAGAGCAGTCCACTTCCTCCCAGTCCTGGGGGCCAGAGTGAGGTCAAGGTGTGGGCAGGGCTGCTTCTCCAGGCCTCTCCTCCTGGTGGAGATGGCTCCTGCCTCATCCTCAGAGGCCTTCCCTCCTGCCCATCCCTGGCATCTCTGTGGGTCTCCTCTTCACAAGGACACCAGAGGGACAGGGCTGCTTCAAGGGCCTCATTTACCCTAATCCCCTCTTCAAAGGCCTTCTCCAAACATGCATTCTGAGTTCCTGGGGCTCTAGGCGGGGCTGGACACCACGTGAACAGGTGCCTGGGCCTCCCTGTGAGGCTGCCAGGTGACCCGTGCACAGCACCGCCCTGGCCTCAGTGGAGGTGCCAACTCTGCCCAGCGCCAGCCCTCCGGGGGGAGTGGGAGGACAGCCAGACCCCCTCTCCTGTGTACACCTCCTCCCTGTTGGTCCACCGGTGGCCCTGAGCCCGGCCTGCACAAGCCCAGGGAGGGAGCCCGCAGTTGCCAGTCACTCTGGGCGACCCCCAATGTGGCCCAGGGAATGGGTGGCACGGGAGTTCCCAGGCAGCCTTGCGTCACCCCTTCAAACCATCCCTGCTGACACCACCAATCAGTCCCCCACCAGGAGGGACTGCTGTGCAGGACATTGCAGTGTGGCCCCAGCAGGCACGGTGGCCTAGCGGGTCCCTGTAGACCGTGGGCACAGTGTGACCTAGGACGCAGAGCTCTCGGCTGGGCCCTGTTGGAGACCAAGCCCTTGTGGTCACAGCCTGTGGAGCCTGCAGGACTCCAGGGTCCACCTCAGGTGCCCAGCACTGGACCACACAGAGACAGTGAGTGGGGCATCCCCACGTGGGTTCTCACACACAGTGCATGCCAGGTGCCCACCTGAGGCGTCCAGGTCTACACTGGCAGAACAGGAAGGGAACACAGAGGTGGGTGGGTTGGCGGCAAGGGTGGAGCCCGGGAGAGACACGGGTGAGGAGGCGTCTGCCGACCTGTGAGGCCTGGGAGGACAGGGTGGAGGCTGGAACCAAGTCTGTGGCAGGCACTGACCACAGCTTGGACCTTGAGCTCCCAGTAGCCCACAAGTGCTGGAGAAGCTGCTCTCCGTGCTGGTCCCCTGAGTTTCATGTCTACACCCGGTCACTCACAACCACTGCTGTCCTGGACTCCTCTCCACCTCACTCTCCTACCCCAGCCTGGCCTGCTTGTGCAGCCCAGGCCCTCTCTCCTCCCATTGCTGGGGAGCCCCTCACAGACAAGGCTTTGTCCTCTGGGAAGACTCCCCAGCCCCTCTGTCCAGCAGTCTGGGCCTGAGAGGGCTTGTGTGGACGCAGAGCTCTGGGCTTGTTTGGTAGGCAGCGCAGGGTAGACCACAGCAGCCCCTGCCCTGCCCCACCTCCTTCCAGATGGGCACATCATGGCTGCATTGTGCACAGCCATTCAGGCGGGGAAGAGCTGTGCCAGGCAGGGCTTCCTCCACAGGTACCCAGAGGTCCAGGGGGCGACCAGCTTCCTGGACCCCTCTTGAGCCTTGGACCTCAGGCAGGTCCCATGGCTTCTGAGGGCTTCAACCTCTGCAGCTTGGGGTGCCAGCAAGGCCCCTTCTTGATAATCCCACCTCCTAAGGCGGGTGTCCTGCTGCAGCCTCTGACCACCCCAGGATCACTGTGCCCTCAGCTTCTCCTGCCCCTATGACCACTGCTGATCAGGCTGGAGGCTGCAGGGGGATTCTGGGCAGTGGAGTCCTTGGGCCTGGGTGAGACCATTCCCCTCCCTTTCCTGGGCAGGACTGGAGAGCCTGGCCACCTCCCTCCACAGGGAGGGGCCTGGGGCAGTCTGGCGGGGAGGGTGCAGCAGGGCCTGGGGCATCTGCCACACACCTCACACTGCCAGGCTCTGCTCAGGCCGTAGCTAGTGACCTTGGGGCACAAGAGAGAGGGGCAGACAGGCAGAAGGGCACTTCTGGGGCTCCCTTGAGCCGGTTCTCTGATGGAAGTGCGGGTGTCCCAGCGGGAATCACTTCAGCCTGTTGGCGGCTCCCTCTGCATGGACGCTGCACGGGGTCCTGCTGCTCACAGGGCTTTTGCATTTTTAAATCAGAAATGGGTCCCTCTGCCTACAGTGGCCAAAACCTGAGTCAGAAAGCAGGGCCTTTGTGGACACGTCTGTCCTGTAGGAATGCCGCCTGCCCCTCCTCCTCCTCCACAGAGGGACCTGGGAGGGCACACAGGGGCACCAAGCCCTAAAGGAGTGACTTATCAGCTGGGCCTGTAGTTCCAGTGACTCAGAAAGCTGAGGCAGGAGATCACAAGTTCAAGGACAGCTTCAGCAACTCAGCAAGACCCTTTCTCAAAATAAATAACAAGAAAGCTGGGGATGTGGCTCAGTAGTAGTGACCCTGGGTTCAGTCCCCAGTACTGCGCGCCCCCCCAAAAAAGAGTGAACAGTCCACCAGTCTGAGCACCCTGGGGGCCAGGCTGGGAGCTGCTGCAACCTGGAGCCTCTGAGGTGGGGGGAAAGGTGGGGAGAGCTCTGAGAAATAGGTGGGGGGACCACTGGGGGTGCAGATGCATTGTAAGGTGGTGAGCAGAGGGTGTCGGGCCTGTCCCTATCTGGAGGAAGGCCCTGGGGTCCACACAGGAGCATGTGCCGGGAGGGCAGAGGTTCTGTTTCAGGTATTCTGTCACCCCCACAGCCTCTAGGCCCTGCAGGCAGGTGTCCACTGATTTGGTCCATCCTGCCACTCTCGAACAACAAAGGGGCAGAGAGCAGGTGGCTGCTGAGCAGCTGCACCAGGGCAGGCTGTGGGCAATGGGATATCCTGGGGGCCCTGGTCCTTGGGCTGGACCTCCCTAGTCAGGGGCTGATGAGAGATCCTAGGACTGGGGAGACTATGGTGGCTTGCTCGGATGGTCCCCTTAAAAACCTGCAGGGATCCAGGCGTGGTGGCACATGCCTGTAATCCCAGCACTGTGGGAGGCTGAGACAGGAGAATCCGAGTTCAAAACCAGCCTCAGCAACAGCGAGGTGCTAAGCAACTCAGTGAGACCCTGTCTCTACATAAACAAACAAACAAACAAAACCTGCAGGGAAAGTGGGGTCCAGACAACTAAAGCCCTTAAAATCCTCTAGGGTGAGGCAGGAGTAGGAGCAGCTGCTGAGCTGGGCCCACGACTGGGGCATCTGGCCCTGCCCTGGTGACCCCACTGCTGGCAACAGGGCTGGCTAGGCTCCTGGGTGGGTTCGCCTTCATTTGTGAGGGATTAATTGGGCACAGGTGCGATCTCAGATCTCAGGCAAACAAAGGTGCGGTCCCCAGGCCGCCCAGGGCCCTCCCCGGCACCCATGCCCGGGCCTGGTGTAAAAGAGGTCCTCTGGAGGCCCGACCGTTTTCAGAGTTGTGGAGATGGGGGAACCCCAGGACCCCGTGGTCGCGGCCGGCAAGGGCAAATGGGCTGGCCCAGGTCAGGAAGGGCAGAGAGGCTGCCCTCACCTGGGCCCGCGTGTGCACCTGTTCTTGCCTCTCCAGCCACGCCCTGTCCTTGGTTTTCCCCCAAGGACAATGGCGTGGGGGTGCCCCGCGGCGGGGCCCCTTCTGCTCCTCTGGGTTCCAGAGCAGGAGGAGCGGTGGGAGGGGAGCGGAGCTCAGGGAGAGGAAACCCGAGCCCCGCCAGGTGCACGAGACAAAAGCGGCGCCGCCTGGGCCCAGCCGGGGGCGGGTGCACCAGGGCCCTGCCAGTCTCCTGGGCCGGCGCGGTAGCCTCGCCAAGGGCCCAAGAAGGCCGAGTGGCCGGCTGCACGAGGACAGAGCCTCTGACCTCCCGGCCTCTTCTGAGCACGCAGGGCGCACCTGCCGGTTCTGCAGTCTCCTCCGTCTTCAGTGTGGGTTTCCGGGAACAGGGTAGCCGCTTTCAAGGTGCTTCGCCGGCAGGAGGGTCCTCGGTCCCCACCCTCCGCCCTACTTTGGGTCCCAGGCGCCCACACTCTCAGGGTGCGGTCCACAGACCTCCCCAGCCCTCCCAGTGTCCATGGGTCTGAGTCTGGCTGCTACTCAAGTGGGTTCTCCTGGGGTCTCTTCCACCTCAGGTAGGGGCTTCTTAAAGAGAGGACTTTGTAGCCTCAGGATGTAGCCCAGCCATGACCCTGCCATTCTGTCACCATGGGGCAAGACCCTGTCAACAGCGAGAGTCCTCCCCACTAGCTTCTGGACTGTGGGAAGGGGGGTTCTGGGACGGCTTCCCTACCTGCCTTCCCAGGCACCAGCCTAGCACCCCCAGGCCGAGAGCAGGACCCCTGTTCCCTCTTCTGGGGACTCCACCTCCAGTGTCCTCTCTCTGGGACTCCACACTCTCCCTTCCTGGGTCCTCATGTGTGCCCACATGCACAGACACACACGCACACACACACGCAGACCTGCTCACAGGTGCATGCACACGTGCGATCATACACATGCTCACACACTTGGTAATACATGCTCACACAAATGTTCACGCGTGCATACACTGAGACATGCATGCAGAGACATGCTCACGTGTGCGTGCACACACGTCCACATGCATGTGTGTGTGGTCACATACTTGGTCAAATGCACATGTGCACAAAGACATGCTCACACCAGCGTTCACACACGGTCACAAGCCTGAGCTCACAGTCACACACCTTCAGACCAACCACACCCACACATGCCCCTACACACAAACCCGAGCACAGCCATGTGCTCACACAGAGGTGTGCACCGCAGCCCCCTGCAGTGTGGACTGCTCTCTGCCCCAGCCTGGCTCCTCCCCTTCAGTTCCTGCCCAGCCCACCTCTGGGCTCCTAGGCTTCCTGCCTGCTGCTGGCCTGGGAAAGTCCTTGGGGCTTGGGAGGGGGCAGGGCAGCCCCACAACTTGGCTCTGTTCTCAGGGAGGGTCCTCTTGACCTGCCACTGACCTCCCAGGTTGGAGGCTGGACTGAGCATTCCCACCTCATAGGCTGCACCTCCTCCAGGGCAGGGCTGTGCCTGGGAACCCCCAACCACTCCTCCAGGAAGCCCTCCCTGCAATTCTTTGCTCCCTGCACCCAGCTTGTTGGCAACTTGCTGACCTGCCTGGAGGGTGGAGAAGAAGGGGCCAGGGTAGCAACGTGGAGCACCTGAACAAGGCTGGCCAGAGGTGCTGCAGGCATGAGCAGGAAGACCCCTCCCAGAGCCCAGACAGGCTCACCTCACCTGCAACAGGCTGGGCCTCACTGGTCTAGGCAAAGTTTTCAGGACTGGAAATGTGGTGAATTTTCCAGAAAGCCGAGTATAAACTGAGACAATTTAAAGGAAGCCTCCTTCATCCTGAGAGTTTATTCATCTCTTAGTGCTGAAACGTCATTTGTGGGAACACTGCAGCTCAGTGGTAGAGCACCACCTAGCACCTGGGTTCTGGCCCCAAAACAATAACAGATCATTTGCTTTGTAAAGTGACTGTTAACAGATGGTAGCATTTTGTTTATTTATTTATTTATTTTTATTTTTATTTTATTTTTTGTTACCAGGGATTGAAATCAGGGACACTCGACCACTGAGCCACACCCCCAGCCATACTTTTTTTGCATTTTATGTAGAGACAGGGTCTCACTGGGTTGCTTAGCACCTCGCCATTGCTGAGGCTGGCTTTGAACGTGGGATTCTCCTGTCTCAGCCTCCCAGTGTGCTGGGATTACAGGCGTGCACCACCACGCTCGTGTAGACGGTAGCATTTTAAATGTATTTTTTGGCAAATAAACACCTGCTAGTTCTCATGTCTGAAATGGTGGGTCCTGTGCAGGTCTGTTTTTCCGTTTTTGTTCTTTCTTGCAGTGCTGAGGATGGAACCCAGGGCCTCTCACATGCTACGTAAGTGCTCCATCAATGAGCTGCACCCCACCCCAGGCATAGGGAAGGGGCGGATGGTGGCTGAGTCTGCTGCAGTGTACAATGTGGTCCTACAGGTCAGGAAGCCCATTTGTGCCTGCCAGCCTCCCAGGCGTCTGCATCGTCTTTGCACTGTCCTGAGTGTGGCTGGCCATCAAGGAGCATGGGTTTCTGTAGCTCTAGGTCCTGGTGCCAAGTGCAGTTGTGTGAGGTCAAGGATGATGGTTGGGAGGGAGAGTGAACTAAGGCGGCAGGGGTCCCGACTTGGAATCCAGGTGCTTTATGTTGAGGCGTGTTCTGCTTCTGTCTCCAACTGGTGCAACCAGAGAATGCCTTTGGCCAGTCGATGTCCAGAAATGAAATAGGATTCACTGTAGCTGTGCTGAGGAGCTCACATGGAAGAGACATTTTGCACCGTCTTGGCCATCTGCCGCTGCAGTTGCTCTGGGCTGCTTCCTGCTTCCTGCCTTACCAGGGAATCTGACTGAGAAAAGACAAAGGAAGGGAGAAGGTGGAGGTGCCCCTTACTGTGAGCCCTAGTGAGGCCAGGAATGGTCTGGTATGGGTAGGAAGCGCATGGCCAGGAGGGTCTGGCCGGAAAGGTATGGGCTGGGCGCCCGCAGCAGCAGCTCCTCTTGGTCCTGTGCGGACCCTGCGCTCAGCCCTTTGCCCTCTGGGTTCATCTCTGCATGGTGGGCGTGCTCTTGGTCAGGCCTGCTAGGAGGCAGTGGACACAGGGAGTCCTGGGAGGCGGTGACACATTCGGGTGTCTGCCCTGAACCTGAGTGTGGCTCTTGCTGGTTGAGTTCACCTGGGCGTTTGCAGCACCCTCCTGACGCAGTGCTTTCCAGGTGCCGTCCTGTCCTGTTCTCTCTTGCTCTGTTTCAGGCTTCTCCCCGTGGTCATGAATACCGAGTGTCCTCTAAGCCCTGGGCCCGTGCTCCTCCTGTAGCTGTGGGCCCTGGGGCGTGGAGCTGCCCGCTCTCCCTGTGGGTTTTCTTTTTTTTTTTTTTTTTTTTTTGGTACTGGAGTTGAACTCAGGGTCACTCAACCACTGAGTCACATCCCCAGCCCTATTCTGTGTTTTATGTAAAGACAGGGTCTCACTGAGTTGCTTGCTTAGCGCCTCACCATTGCTGAGGCTGGCTTTGAACTCGCGATTCTCCTGTCTCAGCCTCCCTAAGTGCTGGGATTACAGGCTTGAGCCACCACACCCGGCTCTCCCTGTGGGTTTTCTGAGTGACATGTGGCTCCGCGCCTGGCAGGGGCTCCGCCTTCCCCACCTGACGCCCCATGGCTGTGGGTCCTTCTGCCCTGCCCACGACTGCTGGGCCTCTCTGGTTCCCAGAGCCTGATTTCAACCCACGTGGTTCCCTTCGGTCAGGTGTCCCTTCCTGCAGCACTTTGAGGCTCGTCACAGGACGGCCACACCCTTCCCTGAGGAGCTGGGTGGACAGGCACTGGAACCGGGAATCAGCTGAGAGGAGTGGGCACCTTCACGGCACAGCCTCCCGGGCCCCATCAGGGTGAGCTGACCACACTGGAGTCCCAGGAGACCTTTGGGGTTGGCACCTGGACACTGCTCTCAGCTGGCAGCCTCTGGGCCTGCTCCCCGGGGCCCTGCCCATGAGGCTAGGAAGACCCTCCAAGCTTTGTGGTCACTGTGTGGGCTCCTGTGAAGGCAGCCATGATGCCCCATTGCTGTGCTGCCTGGAGCCTGGGACCTTTCTATAGCAGGGTGGTCATCATCCTCTGGGGGCCTCAGGTTGGCTCCTCCTCTGGGCCCATGGGTGGTCATCGTCCTCTGGGGACCTGAGGTTGGCTCCTCCTCTGGGCCCATGAGGGAAGGAGCACAGACAGCGTCACTTTGCCAACGTGGTAGAACCTGGAGGCTCCTGTTGGCTGCACCCACTCTGCCCCACGCCCCCGTGGCTCCCCTCTCCTTCGCTGCTCCATCTCACACCTTGAGGAGAGGCGGGCCGGTGCCAGGGGCTGTGCCCTGTGTGCTCACCTGTGTGCAAGCACCACGAACATGTGCCTGGCTGCATCCAAGCGCCCGCCTGTGTTGTCTCCCCGCTCAGCTCACACGTGCAGCCTCTTCCCACAGCTGGGCTGCTGTTGAGGGGTGCCAGGCCTCCCTGAAGGGCAGCACCCCACATCAAGGCAGAGCTGGAGGCCCGACACTGAGCACCGTGGACTACACTTGGGGAAGGTCTGGGGGTCTGTGGAGTGAGGACTTTGGGGAGAAGCCCCAGGAGGGTCAGCTGTCCAAGCAGAGCACCCACCACGCCAGGAGGGGCAGGGACCTGGAGGCTGAGGTGCATAGTGCGTGGTCCTTAGGGCTCAGTGGTCCTGCACACCCCCTCCGGGGGCACAGGCAGACTCAGTGTCCAGGCTCCAAGGCCTGGGCACCATGCTGGGCAGGGACCCCACTTGACAGGTATGCTGGCCCCAGGATCCCAGAGACACCCAGGGGTGACGTTCAGCCTGGCTCTGTCCCAGGGTCCTGGGAACACGAGATCTGGTGTGGAGTTGGGATGACTTCCCAGGGATGGGGCTGGTCCTTAGCCACCAGGTTCCGCTGGTCGCTCTGGCCCCAGAGGGCAGCCAAGTTGGGGGCAGGCAATGAGCATGGGCACTGCTGACCGACATGGCCTCTCATGTGGGGAGGGCCACAGGGCTCAGCCCTGGAGAAGACTGGGAGTAGGGCTCTTCCAAGTGCCGCCTGTCACCCCCACAGCGACGTCGATGGCCCTGCAGCTGGGAGCCAGCTCCACACCTTCAGCTCCTCCCACATCCCCTCTGGACAAGGTTTCCTGGATACTTGCCCTTCCCGGCAGACATTTTCCTTGGAAGACTGGAAGCCCCAGACGAGTCAATAGCCAAATACCGAGTGCTGTCCCCCAAGGCCACCTCAACGCCCCGCTGGGCACACGCAGGAGGTCAGGACACGTTGAGTCATTATTAGATGTCCACAGGCCTGTGTCATCCCTGGAGGGGACAGCACTCTGCTCAAGGCAGTGGCATTGATCCCCATAGCTCCCACGTTGCCTGCAGCCTCTGCCATTAACTGCTCAAAAGACACGCATAGCTGGGGCTGGGATTGTGGCTCAGCGGTAGAGCGCTTGCCTCGCAAGCGTGAGGCCCTGGGTTCGATCCTCAGCACCACATACAAAGCAATAAAATAAAGACATTGTGTCCATCTATGACTAAAAAAATATTAAAAAAAAAAAAAAAGACACGCATAGCTGACTTCAGCACGTCGTTGCCACCCTGGGCAGCTCTGCACACACCCGTGCTGCGGGCCTGATGGGCTCAGACCTTCCATCAGCCTCACGGCTCATGGTGTGGGTCCCCAGAGAGCCCAGGCGTGTGCCACGCTCCTGCTTAGCTCTCAGCAGGGATGTTATGGACTACAGGCAGTCAGCTGAACATCCAGGTCCCTCCAAACAGGAGCCCTGGAGGTAGGGCAGATCTGTCGTGTCCTGGTTTCACAAGACACACAGGGGACACACAGGGACACCCATCGCCCTTGGCAAACCGCCATGATAGAGGATACTTAAGAGGCTCAAGTCACACCAGAGATTCACAGCAACTGGGGTGGAACGCCCAACCCAGCAGTGTTCTGCTCCCTCTGGGCCTTGTCCTCAACAGCATGGCCCTGGGACCCTGGGGCCTGACCCAGCCGGCCCTGGAGTGTGCATGGACCCCTTCCAGGCTGCAGCTTCACTGCTCTGGCTGCTCTCTCCCTGCGCCACACCTGTCCCACAGCAGCAGGAAAGGTGGCTCCTCTAAGAGGAGCTTGCAGAACACTATGTCCCCATGGGTGACTCTTTTTACTGACAGCTCTCTTATCCCTAGGACAAATCCCAAGCCCACACTGGGCCTGGACTCCCTGGCTCCCCCGTTCAGGGGCCCCTCTCCTGTAGCTTCCTCCTTTGCCCCTCAGGACCCGAGCACATGTTCCCCGCCTCCCTGCCCAGTGACCCTGCAGACACTGCCATTTCTCTGCCTCCCTCTCCCCACCTCTCCTTGGTGCCTCTGTCAAACCTGCGGGCTGGCTGCTCCTCCAGCTGCACCCCCAGTCCTCGGGCAAGGTCCAGTGACCTCCTCCCTGGCCTGGCCTCCCTTCCATATCCCTCATACAGCCAGGACCTCCTGCTCCCCCACCTCTCCATCTCCTTCCATCCCACTCTGAGTGGTGCAGACCTAATCGCTGTCCCCAGGGCTCCTCCTTGTCCATCTACGCAGTTACCCTGGATTGTGTCCAGCCCTGCAGGTCAAACGCCCACCCACACAGACTAGAATCCCTGAGTGCTGTGATGCAGAAGTGCCGTGGTGCCCCCCCAGGTATCCAGGCACACAGCCTCCTGTCCCTGGACACAGGTCTGAGAAAACTGTCCCCAGAGCAGGCGAGGATAGTCTCAGCAGAGTCCTTTCCAGAGGACATCTTGATGTTGTATTGAAATGTCAACTCTCAGGTCTTACCAGGTGCCCCACTGCTGGGGACCCAGCTCTGCAGACTCCACAAGGGTGCTGGGCAAGGCTGACCCACTGGGCAGAAGGTGTGGAATCTCCTCACTAATCAGCTAGGACGCCAGCTGGCTTGGAAGGCCATGGGCCTGTCAACATGGGCCACTCAGTCCCACAAGCCCACGCCTGGAACCCAGGACACTCTCAGCTATGGGAAGAGGGACATTCTTGGGCGTGCTGGCCAGACACAAAAGGCCACTACTATGTTGTTTGTAGAACATGCTGGACAGGCCAGAGAAGCAGCTCCCTAGTGGTCATGGGGCTAGCACAGCTGCTCAATGGGTTTCCCTTTAGGCAATGGAACGTTCTAGAACGTTCTGGAGCTGAATTGAGTGAAACTGCACAGCATGGTGAGGAAGCAGGTGCCTCTGACTTGCTCCCTGCAGTGGCTGGTTTCGCATGAACGTCACAATTAAAAACCAAACCTCCCTGCAGTACACAACCTCTGTCCCATGCCCGGCCAGCCAAGATGTCCACCCCTGCCTCAAGAGCACAGGGACCTCCGACCACAGCCCAGCCCCAGGCTGGGCCTGGGAGCCGCCTGAGTGCCTGCTGGGAAGGGGCCTTTACCCCTGGGAACAACTGGAGTGAGCCTCCCTCCCCCGCCTCCCGCCTCCTCAGTGCCTCTGAAAAACAAGCCTGCTTGGAGCTGGGGGCGGCCCCCGAGCTCAATTAGACACCATCGTGGGGAAAAGGGAGTGATTGTCCCACTCCCCATCCACAGGCCCCAGCTTCTCAGTGGCACTTTCCTGCCTTTGGAGACCAATTACTGGGATGGAGGCCCAGCGGCCTCATTAAGTCATGCCTCTGTGAAGGAGCCAGGTGTGGGTCCCACAGTGTGGCTGGTCGAGGCTCTGGGTAGCTCTCAGCCTGGAGGGGCTGCGCCTTGGCCCCGCTGGGCTTGGGCCTCTGCCCGGGAGCTGGGGGGCCTGGGCCTGGTGCCAGTGGTGCAGATGGTCGGCTCCCCTCCTGCCAAGGTCACAGCCAGCAGTGACCATCTTTCTGAGCCTGGGTTGCATCAGACGCCACCCTGGGGGCCTAGCAGTAGCACCTGGGGCCTGAGGAGCCCAGGAAAACAGGGACGCCCTCCCCCATGGGCTTGCCAGGCACATGGCTCCCAGCACTAGGCTGGCGCTGCCTGATCTCCACCGTGAAGCAGCCAGGGGCTGGGGCCTCTGGGGTGGGAGCCTGCTTCGTACATGGTTTCTGGGGGGTCCTGCCTCCCTGAGCCCTGGCTCCAGCCCAGATGGGGGTCTGGTTCCAGAATAGGTTCCCTCAGGGTTCTCAAGTCCCCGTGCTAGGGGCTGGAGGCTGGAGTCCGCAGCCGGTCTGGCCCTGTCCTTGCCTCAGGGCGGCAGGACCCAAGCCCCCATCTGCCTCCACCTGGGCTCAGGCTCTGGTGAGGCCCCTGGACCCTCCACTCTCAGAAGGACGTCCTTGTCACGGCCTCAAGGGCACCAGGAGGTAGCCAGGGCCTTGTCATAGGGCCTCTAGGCTCTGCCTGCCTCCTCAGGGGTCCCTACTACCCCAACCCGGCACCCACTCTGTGCTGGTGCCCCCTGGCTCCTAACAGCCCCTGTACCTGTGCCCCAAGCCACAGCCACCTTTGAATCTAACTCGGGCCCCCCAAGGAGTACAGGGAGTGGCCCCCCAGGACTGGGAAAGCAGCCTTGCCCGGGGCAGGAGGCAAGGAGGCCTCTACAGCCACCTCCTCACTCACCCAACACGACCTTGTGGCCGACCTAGGCCCAGGCCTCTTGCTGTGCTGCTCCCCAGGGTCCTGGGATGGGTATACCCCCACCCCCTGTGCCCTTGCAGCCCTAAGGGTGTCAGAGTAAAGCTGTGTCAGTATGAGTATGTGTCAGAGCATGCCAGAGAGGGGCAAGGGAACCCCAGGACCTGAGTTGTGGGGATTGACTGCAGAGTGTGGAGGGGGACCTTCTAGAAGAGGTGCACCATGTCCCAACTGGACGGGGCTCCTGAGGCCTCAGCTGGAGTAGGGCAGAGCTCAGGAGAGGAGGGGTTGGAGGCCAGGCCCAGGAGACATCAGGATCAGTTGGCCACTGTGGGCTGTTCTCTCCTACCACCACCTGGAGCCACACTGGAACTGGGCAGAAGTCGGGGCCAGGGTGGGTCCCTGTGCCCGGGGAGCCCGACAGCAGACCAGGTGTCCTCGCTATCCTGCTCCACCATAGGCTCCAGGGAGGCCAGCAGCTCAGGGTTACAGACATCTTACCAGCTGGGTCAGAGCTGCTGGGAAGCCAGACAAGGACCAGAGTGCAGGGGCAGGGAGATCTAGGGGGCCAGAGGGGACCCCACCCACTCTGAGAGTACTCCGCCCTATCCTGGCCAGGACAGCTGAGGGGTAGGGGTCTGTCCTAGCAGCCCAAGCCCTCCTGGTGCTGTCTGGGGATGCTGGTGGGAAGGTTGTCCTGTCCCTGGGGGGCCCCTGTTATCAGCCATACTGGCTCTGGAGCCCCCAGCCCCCCCTTGAATCTTAGAATTTTCACTCAAATTAGATGCTAATACTGGCTCCAGCTGCTGCTTGGGAACGCAAATCTGTCACCTGCACAAATGCCACCTCCTGCCAACACCTGGGTTTGAGACAGAGCCAGGGCCAGGTTGGGCAGGCAAGCCACTGGGTCCAGCTGCCTGTGTCAGGAAGCCCGCCCCAGACCAGGCTCCCTATGCCCCTCCAACATGATGGTGCCCTGCAGGACAGGCTCCAGCGGAGGGACACAGTGTCCAGCACAAGCTGCAGGGGTGCAGAGGCAGCTACAGAATCTGGCCATATTTTGCCCATGGGGGTCCTGGGCTGTGGACTCAGATGGAGGGACTAGGCCTCCTCCTCTGGCTCTTGCCAAAGCCTGGGCAGCCCCTGCCCCCTCAGGGAGGGCTTAACTAAAGCTACTTATTTATTTATTTGTCTAGTACGCCTGTAATCCTAGCAACTCAGGAGGCTGAGGCAGGAGGATGCCAAGTTCAAGGCCAGCCTCAGCAACTTAGCAAGACACTGTCTAAAAATAAAAAAATAAAAAGGGCGGGGGATGCAGCCTAGTGGTAGATGACTGCCAAGCACGTGCGAGGCCCTGGGCTCACTCCCACACCACACAGAAAACCCTTTTTCAGACATGCTCTCGCCATTTCACCTGGGCTGGTCCCCCACTCCTGGGCTCAAGCTGCCCAGCCTCAGCCTCAGGAGCTGAGGACCACAGACACGCACCACTGCCCAGGAAGAGCCATTTTTACATAAAATCCGAGCTGGTTACACACATCACAGATTCACCTCCACCTGGGCAAAGCAGAGCGACACTTCCAGGCTCTGGTGGGGCCCAGGCAGGGTAGGGCTGACCGGGTCCTCCAGGAAGTGGCTGGATCTGGGGCTGCTACGTGGCACATCCCTCCCTGGCAGTAGGAGCTTGTTCCTGGGCGATCACAGGCTGCTGCTGTCATTGGACAGACGAGGCTGGACACCGAGGAGAAGCAGGGAGCAGGTTTATTGGCTGCAGCCAGGTTGAGAGGGGGGTTCTCGCCCTGTCCATCAATCCCTCTGAACCCTGAGTTTAGGAAGTTCAGAACTTTATACCCAGTGTGTAGGGGAGGGGCTCAGAGGCTCACAATCTGCAGAAGTTCACACAAAAGCAGCTTCTCCAAAACAGTGGACCCAGGCCTGGGTACACAATCAAGAACACTCTCAGGGCTGGGATTGTAGCTCAGCGGGAGAGCCCTTGCCTCGCATGCATGAGGCCTTGGGATCGATCCTCAGCACCACATACAAAGCAATAAAATAAAGACATTATGTCCATCTACAACTAAAAAAACACTTAAAAAAAAAAAAAGAACACTCTCTGTGACAATCAGTGCCCAGGACAGGGAGAGTTGTCCACCTCTGCCTTCCTGCCTGCTAGCCCTGCAGACCTGACTACTGTATGTTGAAATGCAATCGCCTCCGTGAAGGCCTGGCTCACTGTCTTAGGGCTCTCTGAAGCTGCAGCACAAGCATACTCTTGCCTGAAAATTCTTTTGCAGAATTTTTTTTCCCTGAGAATCTGAGAACAATTATGGTGAGGGTTTCTGGAGAAATTTAGTTGAGATCCTCTGTGGAAGCCGGGCACGGTGGCTCAAGCCTGTAATCCCAGCACTTAAGGAGGCTGAGACAGGAGAATCGTGAGTTCAAAGCCAGCCTCAGCAATGGCGAGGCGCTAAGCAACTCAGTGAGACCCTGTCTCTACATAAAACACAAAATAGGGCTGGGGGTGTGGCTCAGTGGTCGAGTGCCCCTGAGTTCAATCCCCAGTACCAAAAAAAAAAAAAAAGGTCCTCTGTGGAAAAGGTGCCACTACACACCGTCACCGCGTCCACTCCTTCAGCTGATGCCTAGGTGCCAGCCGCAGAAGGCACCTGGGCTCTTGGTTGCCCCCAGGCAGTGCTGAATCCAGCTCCATGTGACCCACCTCCAGCCACACACAAAACCCATCCTTAAGTCACACTTGGACTTTGGATGAAGCAATGGCTGGGCCTGAGGCTCTGAGCTTCACCAGATGTCGGGGCCCCTGAGACGTGGGAGGGGCACAGGGCTGAGTGGACACTGGGGCCACTCTGGAGGGGCACCTACTGTGCAGAGGAGGGGAGGAGAGGTCAACCTGGGCAAGTGCTGGGTTTGGGGCTGAAGCCCACAGGGGTCTGAGCTCAGGGCCAGCTGGTGGGCAGCACCGAGCTTCCTGTCCCCTGTGTAGCTGTGTGACCATGGACTCCTGGGCCACGCTGTTTGCAGGGTAAACGCAGATGCTAAGAAGGGCTGCCCAGATCCTGTTCCCAGCCCCTGGCGGAAGGCCCCACCCTAGGCTCTTTGTGCTTCATCCTGGAGGGCTGAGTCATCTGGTCCTGTCCCCACCTGAGAGGGCCACACCTGTGTGTGGCCCAGACAACTCCACTTCCCCAGCAGATTAAGGCCAGGAGCCCTGGCCTTGCAGCCCTTGGTCCTTCTGGCTCAGGAGAGCATCCTGGAGTGGCTTGGCTGACCAGGAAACTTATATGGTTCTCAAGTGGTCCCCAGGACCCCACTTGTCCTCAGGACTGGCCTCAGCCATCCAGTCCACTCCTTCCTGCCCATAGTCTGTGATGTCACTGGTGAAGATGGGGCACAAGAGTTTTCTGTGGCCCTTCAGGACATGGGCAGCTCCACTTGGGCCCTCTAAGCCCAGCACCTGCTGGACACAGCACGAGGTCCTGGTGCGTGGCCACACTGCTGTGTGACCCCAAGCAGAGGCAGAACTCCCAATGAGCCAGCAACAACCTGCTGCTGATGGGGACATGGCCAGGTAACTGCTGCTGGCCCTCCCTCTCCTGTGGACTTGGGACTACATGGACTGTGGGGGACGGAGCCCTGGGTTTGTCTGTGTAGTCACCCAGGGGTGGTTTGTATCTTGCTCTGTCCTAGTCATGTGGTGACATCAGGGGACAAAATGGGCAGTGCTGCCCTGGCCTCATCTGCTCCCCTCAACTGGGAGTGGCCTGTTGACTTGATGCAGATGGGGAAATGGACCTCAAGGCCAGCAGCCTGCCTGACTCGCCTGCAGGAGTGGCCAGGAGATGCCACCCCTACCTTGTGTCTGTGTCCATGCTGTGGGCAGGGCCAGTGTCCTCCAAGACCTGGGAAGCCATTGTCCCCATGAGTCTTGCAGCCTGGCTGGACAACTGGAAAGGAAGCCTGCACAGAGAGGGAGGCTGGGAGACGCTGAGGTCAGAGGCTGATGTTGGGGGTACAGGGCAGGGTGCCGCAGAGGTCAGGGTGTAGGCAGGGGACAACTGGCAGGGGACATCCAGCAGACTCAGACAGGAAGTGGCCCTCGCTCCCCAGCCCCGCCCCCCAGCAGCTTTCCCGGGCTCAGGGGTTTCCAGGAACTCTGACCCGGGGGCTGTAAGGGAGGTGGGGCTTTGACTCTCCTCACCTCTTCCTCCAGGGTCCCACCCAAGACCCTGCTGTGCCCACCCAAGTCCTCTTGTCTCTCAAGGCTGCTCCTCCAGGAAAAAAAGTGGCTGCCTTGAGGGCCACTCAGACCCTGGGCACCTTCTCGGAGTCTCAGAGCATCCTCACATTCTTCAGGGACCCCCATGGAGACAACCCCCATGTCACTATTTGCTCCCAAGTCCCCAGAGTTCCCTGTGAACCTCCAAGAGGCCAGGTGAGAGGTGGGAGAAAGCCAGGAGGGGTGAGCCCATGGCAGAGCAGAGCTGAGCCCGAGCTGCTGGGGCAGCCCCACGCTCAGGCTCCTCCAGGTGATCTGCTGAGGTGTCCCTGCAGCTGGCTCAGGCCTCCCTGCCCTGTTCCCTCTCTGTGCTGGGCCCTGGGAAGCAGCAGCCCTGAAGATCTGCTTCTGGCTAGTGGCCCTCAGGTGCCCAGAACCATCCCAAGGCCAGTGTTACTCGGTGCCCACCAGGCCAAGACCCCAGCACATCCTTTGAAGGATCCTGGTTTGGTCAGAAGGGTTTGGACCTGAGGTGACTCTAGTGGAGGACCTCATGGCTCACGGTGTGTTCAAGAGCTGGGCGTCACCATGTGGGGGACCGCCATCTACATCTGACACTGGAGAGGATGCCCCTGTGGGGGGATCTGAGAGGCCTGACTCCTAGTGCCCGTCTGCAGCACCCAGAGGTTGCACCCCGGGGTCAGCTCACCTGCCCTGAGCAAGAGCGCCCCTCCCCTGCCCACTGCTGGCCTCAGCTGTCCAAGGCAGGGTTCATCTGACTTTTGCTGATATCCTGCTTGAGATTCACTGGGCTTCTAAACCTGTGTTTGGATGTCTTTCAACTAATCTGAGAAATTCTCAGATGGCATCTCTTCTGATTTCTCAGTCGCCACATGCCTGCCACCCTGGCTAAGAGGTTGAGGCAGGAGGATCACTTGAGTTCAGGGGTTCTAGGCCAACCTGAGTAACACAGCGAGACCCCGTCTTAAAGAAAAAGACCAGTCACACACAGCGATGCACACCTATAACCCCAACTATTCCGGAGTCTGAGGCAGGAGGATCACAATTTTGAGGCCAGCCCAGGCAACTTAGTGAGGCCCTGTCCCAGATTTAAAAAAAAAAAAAATTTTTTAAGGATTGGGGATGTAGCTTAGTGGTAGAGCAGCCCAGGTTTAATCTTTTTTTTTTTTTTAAATTTATTTTTAGTTGTAGGTGGACAGAATATCTTTATTTTATTTTTTATGTGGTGCTGAGGGCCGAACCCAGTGCCTCAGGCGTGCTAGGCGAGCACACTACCACTGCGCCATAACCCCAGCCCCCAGGTTTAATCTTCAATACCAGAAGAAAAGAAAAAAAAATTCTCCACTCTCTCTCCTGCCAACTCCCTGTGTTTTACATTTATATTTTATGCTCCTATTTTCCACATTATCTTTTCGTTTATTCATTTCAGTTGTTCTGGAGGATTTATTCCTATCTAGCTTCCAGTTCCTGGCCTTCCTTTCAGTGATTTTGGTCTTCTGTTACCTCTACGGCGAGCTCTAGGTGGGGGTCGCTGTGAGCCCGTCGGCTTTCTTCAGGTCTGCTGTACGTTTTCATAAACCCGAGCTCCCGGCAAAGACGGGGCTTGCTTTGTCTTCCGGCACTGTCCTTCTAACTCGCTTTTGGTCTGCATCTGAGAGTTCTAGGGCTGAGGCTCTGGCTGGCCTCCCTGGGGTCCATCTTTCTGGGGGACCGTGCCCATGAGGCCTTGTTGGCCTCGTGATGGTCGTCCATGTGGTGGCCCTTGCACTGAGCAGCTATCTGCAGAGAAACTCTGCTGCCCAGTGAAGCCCGGTCCTGCCTCAGCTTGTCCTGCTGGGCTCCTGGGCCAGCTCTCCTGGGGGTCCTTGCAGGCTAGGAGGCTGGAGCTGGGTTGCAAGGCCTTGTGTGTGGGATCTCTGGCCTCATCCCCACTGTGGCATGGACAGTGGGACTCCTGTTGGATGGCCACACGCACTCAGTGGGGCCCTGAGGTTTGTCATGTCCCCAGCTCTCATGGACATTGGAACAGACGGTCACATCTGATGACCCTGGGAAGAGGCGCCTGGGCTCATTTGCTTCTCTGAGTGGCCCCCTTGCCGAGGCCCCTACCAGCTCCTCAGCCCTTCAAGCTCCGACAGGGTAGGGGGACCTTTGGGTTGATTTCAGTGAGGGGTCCAAGGACTTCCCAGGGCTCCCCCAGTAGGCAGTGTGTCCCCTCGGAGCGCCCTGAGACAGGGTAGGCCACGTCTGCAGAGATGGACGAAGGCCTTCAGACTTCAAGCTGTATGTTCTCTGCTCACGTTTTCTCATGGATTCGAAGACACCAGGGCTGGTTGTGAGGAGCCTGGGAGGACACAGGAGCGAGGGGCTCAGGCAGAAGGGGGTCCATACCGAGACCGGGGTGGGAGCAGCGGCTGCAGAGCCTGCTGGGCCCTGACTGGATACTGGGGCTGGCCCCAGTGCTTGGTTCCAGACAGGAAGGTGGGGAGAGGTGGGCACTCTCCGGGGCAATGGCCTCACTCAGTGCGTGGTCCCGGGACAGGTGTGCAGGGCTGCAGAGGGGCCTCAGGCCCACAGGCCCACCTTCCTGGCTGGAACCCTCCTGCACTGGGTTTGCTGTGGCCTTGGGGGGAGGCCAGGGCCCGAGGGTGGAAGGGAGATCACAAGATGGGCGTAGACCCCTGGGACCACCCTGCTGCCAGGGCTCACTGGACAGCTCTCTGAAGGGAGAAGCTGCTGTGGGAGCACCTGCCTGAGGATCAAGGGCAGGAAGCAGGTCCAGGACAGGCCAGGGAGCTTCAAGTGCTGAGCCCCACCCAGGGCCTTCCTGTGAGGGTGGGGCAGGGGCTGTGCTACAGGGCCGCTCAGAGCAGATGCACGGGGCGGGGGCCTGAGGACCCAAAGAAGTGGACCCATGCCCCCTGCTCCCCAGGCAGAGCCTCCAATCCTGCTTGAACTCCCAACACTAGAGTTGGACTCTGCTGGGCCCTGGGGCTGCCCACCAGCACCACCCTGCAAGACTGGGCTTTCTTCCCAGGTTTCCAGAAAGGAGGCCTGTCTGTGTTTCACCTAGATCCACCCAGAGCAGGCAGAGGGAAAGTAGCCTGCAGACCCAGCCCCAAGGTGAAGGGCTCACAGGGCCCTCCTCGGACATAGCAGAGGGCCAGGAACTGGTGACCTGCCTGAGTCAGGCCCCTTGGGGCTGGGGGCTGGCCCTAGGATGGGCGGCTGAGTCCAGTCCACATAGGGCTGGAGAGGTGGCCCCCAGCATTCACCCACACCTGCCAGAGCCAAGCACGTGAGTCAGAGAAGCCTGCAGACAGGTCTCTGTCCCTTGTGGAGAAGACAGAGTGCAGGAACCAATGGACTGCTCTCCACCTGTGCCCTGGAAGCCCAGATCTAGCCCTGCCTGAGGAAGGTCTCAGCCCTGAATGGAGCTACTGGGCCCTCCTCCCTCCCCCAGGCTATCCCAGCAGGAAGGCAAGCCCCTGGCACAACATGGGACCTCTCCACCAGCCTATTCTGGGTGCCGGCTGTGGCTGGCGGCCATGCAGGAAGTGGCCTGGACACCAGTACAATGGCCCTTTGTCCTGCCGCCACACCCAGGGAGGCCTCAGGCCTGGCCAGGCTGGGGGTCTGGGGACTGGGTCCCCCAGGTTAACTCTGCCATCAGCCACCAATGTGGGGGGCTCCTGCCAGACTTTCCCGAGGGAGGCCAGCCGGCACCACCCATCCCCTTCCTGCTACCATGGCCACACTGCACCAGCTACAGGCCACACTGGACCTTTTGTCTGGTTGGCACTGGTTTCCCAGAGATCCTGATACCCAGGGTAGCTGCTGCCATCAGCCTGGTGTGCTGCGAGGGGCGGCCCAGCTGGCCAGCAAACCAGCATGCTCTCCCTCCACGTCTCCAGGGCCTGCCAGCAAGCCCCACATCCACATACACCCCGACAGGTGGGCTGCACCCCACATCCATGCACGTCCTTGGTGGGCGGCTGCACAGGAAGGGGCTTTCGAGGCTTGAAGCCTGCCCAGAGGAGACCTGCCCAGCCGACACCCCAGGCCTCTCCCCACCCTCCTGACACCTGCGAGTACAGCAGGTGCTGTGTAGACCTGACTGCCGCCCAGAGCTGGCCATCTGCAGAGGAGTCCAAGGGTCCACAAGGCCCATTGCTAGTTGGGTGGGGCAGCTGGCCCAGGCCAGTGATGCTGGAGCTGGCCTTTGATGACCATACCCAGGCCACCCTGTGGGAAGCAGGGCACTGAGAGGCCTCTACCCCTTTGCTCAAAGCCAAGTGATGTTCAAACAAATATGGACCCTGTCTTCCCTGGACCAGCAGCTGGCACTGTCAACCCTGGTCATTTCACCCCACTGGGGAATAAGGACAGTAGTGTAGAGACGAGGCAGGCCAGGGGAGACGGCAGAGTCAAACTTGCTCCCTGGGGACACAAACACCAGGCCACCAGGCCCCTGTCAAGGGCTTGAGCCCCATGCTGAGCAAACCTCAGCCTCTGGCCTCCTCCTGTCTCTTCCCCTCTGGGGCTGAATCCTTGTCCTGAGCGGGAAGGACACATGGAGGGGCTTCTGCTCCCAGGGCTGGCGGGTGCCCCATCCTGCTGCTGGTGCGGCTTCCTAGTGGAGCTGTTTTATCAAACCTCATGGAAAACCCAGAGGATCCAGGTGTTTCTATGTGCAGGGTGCTGAGGTGGCCAGGTAGAGAGCGTGCTGGGAGCAGAGTGGGTGCCGGGCTCGGGTGCAGCAAGGAGACAAAAGCCCCATGCACAGTGGAGGGAGATCTGCCTCCCCAGGGTGCTGGGTCTGGCGCAGTCGGTCTCTCTCTCACGGCTTCAGGGGGTTGTCCTGCCTCTGGCTCCAGCACCCGGGGGTGGAAAGAGAGGGACACTAGCTCTTCAGCACCAGAGGGGCCTCTCAGACCACTTGCTCGGGCACAAGGTGCAGGCCCAGTCTCACCTGAGGACGTGTAGAGTGTCCACAGGATGCTCAGGTGCTCATACCCTGCCCCTTGCCAACCTGGGACCAAGAGTAGCCTCCCAGACTCTCCCACGGCAGCTCAGCGCTGGGCTGCACAGACACTGGCCGGAGCAGGCAGGGCTCAGGGCTGTAGCCCTGAAGATACCTGGGGGCCTCTAGGGTCTAGGCCCGACTGCGTGCTCAGGCTGGACCGTGTGGCACTGTCAGGGGACGTGTGCAGGCAGACAGACAGGCAGGTGCAGGTGGGCATCATGGGCAGAAAGGACAGAAAGAGTCCTCACTGGGCCGCTGTGTTCCTGCCAGGAGCCCCTGGGCAACAGCCCTCTCCACCTGGGCAGCAGGTGTCCTGGCCCTCCAGCTCTGCTGGCCGTGAGACCGAGGCCTGTAGAAGGAAGGCCCTGCCCTGCTAGCCAAGGCACAGAACCTGCCCCTGGCCACACCGTGCCCTGGGCCCCCAAGCTGCACATCCACTTTCCACTCCAGTCATTCCCGAGACCTGACCACCCCTCCACTCCCTGGAAGCTACAAGTCTCAGGGCCACTTCCTCGGGCACCCTTCCTGCCGCCCTCTGCACCCTCCCCACTCTCGGCCCCCAGGAGCCTTGTCCAGACGGGCTCTGCTGGGCCAGCCCCTGCTCAGGACTCTTGTGTTCGGCCCTCCCCAGCCAAGCCCTTCCCTTCCC
This sequence comes from Xerus rutilus, assembly GCA_028644305.1. NCBI lineage: Eukaryota > Metazoa > Chordata > Mammalia > Rodentia > Sciuridae > Xerus > Xerus rutilus. The sequence goes on from CM053400.1 coordinate 267,427, forward strand.
TGGCAGTGGTGGGCACTGTGTGGACAGTCCCAAGAGAGGCAGGCCCCTGACTTGTCCCCACTGTGTCCTGGCTGCCTGTCATTCCTGGGGCCTTCAGCTGTCTGTCCACACCATGTCCCCCCCACAGGACAGGCTTCTGGGATGGATGTGAGGTCCTGCCATGCAGTGTGCAAGCCCGGGCAGAGGGTGGGCAAGCAGCCTCTCCTGCCCAATGCCAATGACAAAAGCCCTGGGTTTGGGGTTAGTCAGCAGCACCTCTATCTCCCCCGATCCCTGGTGCCCACTGGCCAGCTGAGGGATGGCACCCTGGCGTAAACCTTGGGTGGTGGCAATTTGCCCTCTGGCCATGTCTGTCCCTGGAGGATCTTCTTTGGACCTGAAGGCCAGGCCAGGATAGACCCACCAGGCCTTGTGAAGCTCTGCTCCTGGGTGCAGGACAAGATTGAGAGGCAGGCCCCAGGGAAGGCTCTCTGTAATTAGGCGTTTCCAATGGAGTTGGCTGTTAGTCATGGAAAACAGCTGGGCCCCTGGGGTCTCTCCTCTGGTCGGGCTAATTGCGGGAGTCGTTTGCTGTTTCATTATGGCCGGTCCACTGAGAGCCAAAGAAACAAACATGTCTGATGGAGTCATGGGATACCCCAGAAAGGGGCTGGAGGGGCTCCCCTAGACCCTTCCAAGTTCCCAGGAAACCGTGTACCACAGTGTTCCACTGCGGACCCCCAGAGCCACATGAGAGTGTTTGGGGGCTGCTGTGGCAGTGTGCTCCTCTTTGAGGAGATGGAGGGCAGCTGCACCCTAGTAGGTGGGTCTGGGTGGTTCCAGGGCCACCTGCTGACAGGGGTGGGGCTGGCCCATGGCTCCTCCAAGCCATGAGGAGGTGGGTTCTGGCAGCCCCCAATTGCCACCACAATAGGGGTGATAGCCTGGAGGTGAGGGGGAATGCCCTGCCCCCTTCTGAGACAGCCTCGGAGCCACCTGCCACCCAGGGGCCAGGTGGGGAGCTGCTGCCCACGGCTGCCCCTGAGGCCAGGGCCTAGGTGATCTGCTGCCCACGCTCCACCAAAGCCAGGCCCTGCAGAAGCCTCCCTACCCTGGTTTTTGTTCAGCCCTGGCTTGGCAGGCTAGGCGGGGCAGGGACTGTGGGCCTGTAGCCCCCCCTGTAGCCGCCCTCACACGTCACTGCAGCCACCTCCTCCCGGCCTATGGGAGCCCTGGGGACACACCTGTGGGTGGCCAGGAGCAGAGATTGGCCAGCCGGGAGCAGGCACCTGCGTGGGGCGGGGTAAGGAGTGCATGTAAGCCGAGCCCGGCCACGCTGCCTCTTCCCTTCCCGCTGGTGGCGCCCACCATTGTTCCGGCTGTCCTACCTGTACACTCCTGACTTATGCTTCCCTCTGTGTCTGAGCCTCACCTGGAGGGAGGCCAGCCTTCCTGTGCCTCCTGAGCTACAACACCTGAGGCCAGATCTTGGTTGGGAGAGGCTAGGCCGAAGTCAGATGTGGGCGCGGGCCCCGTGGACCACAGGCTGGCAGGTATATGGGGTGATGGGCACCAGGCTCCTTCGTGTCCTCTCTGAGGTCTGGTTCACACCCCACTGGGCCCTAGGCTTGGGGACAGTGCTGGCTGCTGAGCTGGGGGCGGGAGCAATTCCAACCCGGCTCCTCAGCTGAGGAACCTGTCAGGAACCTGTTGGGGCAGGTAAGGGCGGGCAGGCCCCACAGGCCCGAGAGGCCTCTCTGCAAGCAGCTCAGCAGCCCCTGTGCTGACGCAGACAGAGCAGGGTGACCGTGACAGATGGGCCACTCAGAGGGCACGGCCACGTCCAGGGAGGCTCTGCGTGTCGGCGGGTGTGGAGTGGGGCAGGTCCTTCCTTTCTGAGGAGAGAATGGCCCCCAGCCTGCGGCGCGGATGGGTTCCAGGTGCGGAGCCATCTTGAGCTGGGCTGGGAGCAACTCCAGTCCACAGGCCGCACTTTGTCCAGGTGGGTTCCGGCACCAGATGAAAGAACAGACTCCCAAAGGGGTCACATCCCTCTGTTGACCTGGCAATGCGACCTTCTAGAAAGTTCTTTCTCAAAATGGCCACTGATTTCCCAAAGGCAAGGTTGTGGCCTCAGAGGTGGGAGCGGAAAGGTTCGACCAGGCATGAGGGTTTCTGGGATTCACATGTGGGAAAAACCATAGCGACCCTGTGGCTAGTCAGCTGGCGGAGGCCTGTGGGCTGGCGGGTGTGGGAGGCTGGGCTGGTCGGCCTGGACTGGGCTGTTTCTGTGTGCTGGTTGCTGAGGCGCAGCAAAGCCGACCACTGTGGAGGAGGAACGGCAGCTGCCTGGCGCCAGCTGTCGCTCAGGGTCAGGGCCAAGTCTGTTCTAAAGATGTTTTACTGAAATGCCAGGGTTCAGTGGCCACGATAAGCCACGTAGGTGCCCATGGATGCCGGCCTGCACAGTGGGGCCGGGCACTCTCACCTCGGCTGGTCCTCTCAGGTCGGCCCCTGAGAGTGCCAAGCTCAAGAGCCTGTGGTATTGAGGGGAGGGGAGGCTGTTCTCTCTGAGGCATAATATAGAGGTCACTGCTTTCACTGCTCTTGAGCAAAACTTTCAAGGCATAGGAAATCGATGTTTTGATTAACCTGCTGGGTGTTTTAGGCCTTTTTTGCTGAGCATCTGGAAAAATGGATTGGCTTTGTTTTTCTAGTAGCCCAGATACAGTGCTGGAGCGATTGGCAGCTTGCTGAGTTAGGCAAAGGAAGTTTTGCATTTATGAAAACACGACACAACCCCGAAATACAGACGCAGCCCTGGTGGTTCCCAACATGTTGGTGATTCACAAAGACCTTATTTGTAAAATTGTTTTGTTAGGATGTTTTTGGTGTGCTTGGGATCAGGTGAACCACCCAGGAAGCCTGTCCCTTCCCCGGATGCAAGTGGACAGGGGTAGGTAGGTGCTACAAGACCTGGAGAAAGGCCGAGGGGCCATGCCAGCGTGTGGGCGAAATGGCGGTCCTGCCTCTCAGACACGTAGCTCCAACGGACCTGAGGAACAGCCAGAGTGCAGACACTCCCGAGCCCGGCTGCCCCCGCCCCCCGCAGCCCAGCCGCAGCGTCTAGGTCTGGCTGATCCCAGGGCAGGGAGGAGAGGTTGGGTTTCAGGCTTTGTTCTCCTGCTGCCTCGCCATTGATTAAGGCCCGAGGGCAGGTGGACAGCAGCCTGCTCCTCACTGGGACTGCATTCCACCTCTGCCTGTGCAGGTGGGGCCCCAGGGGCAGGGCAGGGCAGGGGGCCTCCTGGCCTCTTGAGGCTGCCTCCACTTTCCCAGGCTGAGCCTGGTGGAGGTGATGATTAACCAGTCAGGGACCATGACGCAGGTGGCACTTCCCATCCTCCACTGGCCAGGAGGGCGCCAGGCAGCTGGGAAACGTGTTTTCACTTTTCATTTCTTGACCTGTAGCTTTGGTGGGGCTTGGCCTGGTTCTTGTTCCTTCCCTCAGCCTTGCACCAGGCAAGCCTGAGTGCCCCCCATGCCAATCTTCTCAAAAGCTACGGCACCGTCCCCACCCTACCCCACTTGGCTCTGGTGCCGGTGGCTGCCTTTGTGTGAGGGGTTTGCTCCTGGGACACACAGGTTCTATGTTCAGTAGGACCCTCCTGTCCACATACCTGTGGCCACCTGGGTGAGGATGAATGCCAGCACTCCAGACAGAGTACACAACAAGTGGCCTGACCCCCTGGCTTGTGGCCAGGCCAACTCTGGGCCTTGCAGGGTCCCCAGATTCAGAGCTCCCTGGGAAGTACTTGTCCTGGCAGCCAAGGGCACTGGGGACACCAGGCTCCAGCCCGAGCCTGCGCATGGAAAGGCCCAGGCTGTCCACTGGGTGCTGGGGAACATGTTGACCCAGCCAGGGGGGACAGAGGCCTCACTCAGCCCCACTGCCCCGCTGTGCCTGGGGCTGAAATTTCACTCCCCTCAGACAGGGTTCCCGCAGCTCAGGAAAAAGTGACATTATGTTCTTGAAGCGCTGACTTTCTGGGGGGTCTGTGGGGCAGACCTGAAGGCATGGGATGAACACTCGGCACCCTGCCCCCACTGGGCCTATGCTAGGGTAGGTCCCCTAAAAAACACTGGCTGTGGAGAGGACAAAGTGGAGAACCAGCTGGGCCAGGCAGTGGCTGGGGGCCTTTGTTGTGGCCTCTGGAAGCCCTGGGGGAGCAGTGCAGGGCCCAAGCCCCTCTGTGGGTGGAAAGTGCTAAAAACTGGAGGAGCCGCCCCAGCCGGCTCTCCAGGCCCAGGCCCAGGCCCAGGCCCAGGTGGCAGGGAAGTGACGGGAGGGGTGCAGCAGGCTGGCCCTTCCTCTGGCCCAGTGTCCCCAGGGCAGGTGCCTGGGGTCTCTTGGCTGGTGTAGGGGCAGTAGGCAAGGGCCTGAGAGGTCAGCCCCATCCTGAACACCCCTGTCCAGAGATGACCTGGCCCTGCAGGTGCCTGGCTATGAGTAGTCTTGTTGTCTTTGGGCTGCTGTCCCCATCGACTCTGCAGCTGGGCCCTGGATTAGAGGCAACAAACCCTGAAGCCAGCCAGGCACAGCCAGCCGCTCCCCTCTGCTCTCCTGTGCCCAGTGCCATCCTACCCTCAGACCAGAGAGGGAGAGACAGACACACACAGACATGTGCACATACACACGCACATACATAAACACAGGCACGCATGCACACATGGACACAGACATGCACATGTGCACACACATGAACAGAGACACGGCAGACACGCATACGTGAACACGGAGACATGCACACACATGAACACAGACGCGTGCACACGCAAACACACAGGCATGCACACACATGAATGCAGACGTGCGCACACACGAACACACGGACATGCACACATCCACATACATGAACACACACACACACACACACACACACACGTGGGCACAGGAGGTGGGTGCAGCCCCTGTGGGAGGAGGCTGTCCTGCCTCTCTCTGGAGCTACTGCTGCTCGGTTCCTCGTCCTGTTCTCTTTCCGGGCCCTTGAGAAGGGCAGGCAGGGGCTGGGCAGGGAAGCGCCATTGAGATGGTGTCCGGAAGACAGAGGCCCATTGTCCAGTGGCTGCAAAGCCCCCAGCCTCGGACACATGCAAACACACACACCTGAGACCCCAAGGGGGCTGGACCTGATGCCCAAGCCTTTCTGTAGGACACCAGAGGAAAGGGTCCAGCTGTGACCTGGCCCTGACCTGGCCTTGGTCGCCTGGGCTGCTCTACCCTCCCCTGCTCTGCCTCCTGTCCCTTGGGACTGTCAGCCTCAGAATAGGACACCTTGCCCCCTCAGGTGCCTACCAGTGTCCCAAGCACATTGGGCTGGGAAGGGCTGGATGGGCAGGGGCCAGCCTCCAGGCAGCCCTCTCCTGAGCTCCTGGGAGAGGCAGGGGCCTCTGCCTGGCCCCAGGTGGCTCCCACCAGTGTCAGAGGAAGCAGCTCCGCCTCAGGATGACGAGCAGGCTGATAAGTACCCCCACCAAGTTCCTGCTTGACCCCCAGGCAGGCGGCCCCCAGACCCATTCGGGCGGCCGTGGCCATCTTACTGGGCAGCATTGGATGCTGTCTGATCTCTAATACTGCCTGGTAATGATGACGGCGGAGCCCTGCACGCAGCAAGGGGGCCGCCTCCCCCTGCCCATCCCCCAGGGCCTTTTCTTCCATAGCTTGCCCACCCCATCCCACTTGGGTGGCTTCTGGGTGGGCAGAAATTTGACCTTGGGGAAGCATCTCTGAGAGCCCTTCAGGCCTCCAGGATGAAGGCTGCCAGCAGCTGCACTGGGGGTGGCCCCCCCAGTGTTCTAGGATTAGGACGCTCAGGTATCCGGGCCCTGCCCATGGCGCCCCCAGGCAGGTGCTGCCGCCACACCTGGCAGGTGTGGACTGGGTGGAACAAAGGGCTCTGGAGAGCAAAGGCCCAGCCTGGGCCTAGAAGGCCTCACGTTAAAAGCTTCCACCCAGAGCTGGGAGCTGTGTGCTGACGCCGGAAGGGCCACCAGGTCCCGACCCTTCTCCCTTCCTGCATCCAGGGTAGGCAGGTCAGTGTGCAACCTCCATCCTTGGTCCCAGGCCAGCAGCCCCAGGTCCCCTCACTCTGGACAGACAATGTGGTCTCAGGGTCTCGGAAACTCTCTCTGCTGGCCTGGTCCAGCCCAGACACAGCCCTGGCTGCTCACTGTACTGGGTCCTGCTGGGCCTCTACCGCCACCCTGTCTGGCCTGTGGGAGCTGCATGGCTTTGGGCTGAGGCGCACCTGGGCCTCTGTGGGCATCTTACCGGACAGTGCTGGATTTCTTGGCTCAACTCTAACACTGTCTGGTAACGATGTTCAAAGGTGACCCACCACTCGCCGGAGACAGCCCAAGGATGTGCCATCCTAAGCTCCTGGACTCCAGAGAGGGGCTGGGCCAAGTGCTGAGCTGCAAGCCAAGCAGAGGGCCCACCAGCTCTGTAGCTGATAACCATGGGGGGCTGGCCTCTGCCTGGGGTGGGCACCTTGTCACACCAGTGACTCTCTGTGCGTCCATGGGGCGCAGAGCAGGGCAGCTACTGCCCTCTCACAGCAGGCTCTGCCACACTGCCCCCAGTGTCCCCCCAAGCTGGACTTTGGAGTGAGCTGGGTCCTAGAAAGACCACCAGGGTCCAGATACTGGGCTGGGTGGGGAGGCCTGTGGGCAATGGGCTGTTACCACGTGGGCCCACCGAAAACCAGGAAGGCAGAGTGGGCTCCAACAGCCCAGTCCCACACAGGGGGCCCTGCAGACTAAGGACAAGGAGTCTCCTACCCTCTCCCTGGCAAGAACAGGAACTTTGTCCAAAATCATGAGCCAGGATTAACCATTGTTTTATCTTTTTGATCTGAAGCCAGGATTCAAGGCTTGGGAACCCACCCAGGATCAGCCCCAGTGGCCTCTCCCTAGGGAGGGGCCGAGGGTCTGCCCTGTGCTCTCCAGTACTCATTAACCCAACTAGAAGTCACTCAGGAAACTGGCAAGGTGCTGTGGGAGCACAAGCCCAAGATCGAGGGCAGGTAGCTGGGTCACTCCCCAGCTGCCCACAAACAACCCGCCTGGAGCTGGGCATTGCGGGGGGCACCCCAAAGTCCTCAGAGCAGTCCTGGGAGGCTCCAGCCAACCCCACGGCCAGCCCTCAGGGCTCTGCAGATGTACAAGGGTCGAGGCCAGCGCAGGATGGGGCAGGAGCAGCCCCCACCTCCCCCCAAGGGGACCAGGACTCGCCGGGACCAGGAGCAGCCCCGCTGTGCCTCTGATGGGCGTCTTACCAGGCACGGTTAGATCTCGATGCCTCTGTCTAATACTGTCTGGTAATGCCGTCCATCCAGGGCCCGATCACCGCAAGACCACCACTCACCCGGGTGGTACAACTACCCAGGGCTGCGGCTGGAGCCCTGGGCGACCTCCCCACCTGCAAGGACACTGGCTGCCTCCCCTGGCCCCATATAGTTCTCTGTCATAGCCACAATGGATGTTGATGTGACGATGGGTGCCAGTCCCTTACAGCTCCTGGTACCACACCAAGAGAACAGCAGCTGCAGTCATGTCCAGCCAGCACTCACGGGCCAGAGGGCACCCTGAGCCCAACCTGGCCTTCAAGGCCCTACCCACCTGTACCAGGCAGTGGAGGCCAGGCAGGAGGAGCCCTGCCCCATCCCCAGTGTGCCCAAACCTAGAGTAGGGAAGAGGACCCATGGGCTGCGGGGAGCATCACAGCCTCTCCACACCACCCGCCCCCGCTGCACCAGCACCCCACACTCCTGGGAAGGGCCACAGCAGGCCTGGGGTTAGGTGCAGGCCACATCTCCCTCCACAGGCTCAGTAGCCCCAGGGGCCCATACCCAGGGCTTAGGTGGTCAGGGGGCACTGCCCGGGTGCCAGGCCTGGTGGCAGTGAAGGCAGGTTCTGGGAAGGCTGCAGAGCCCCTGCATTCTTGGCTTGCCCCTAGACCCCCTCTGCTGCCTCAGCTCCACGGTCAGGGAGGATCAGGGAGCTGCCCCTCAATCAGGCTTGGAAGCAAAGCCACGCCTGCCTGGCACCCTACCAAAGCCCTTGTCCCCAACTGTGAAGCAGACCCTGGGCAAGGCTGTCAGGACCTGGAGGATGCCAGGCCGGTAGTTTGCCCGGAGCGACATGTTCTTTGCTGTGATAAGAACTTGGAGTGAGCCCCCTCTGAGGTGTGATGTCCACCCCTCAGACCCAGACCCTGAGCCGATGACCTCAACCAACCACTCCAGAACACAGGCTGCACCCAGAGGGCCACACACCCAGCCTGGCCCACCCCCTCACCTGCCCTAGTGTCGAGGGACCTCAGTGTCCCTGCGGACCTTGTGCTGGTGGAGGAGCCAGTCTCCAAGAACAGCTCCTGTAGGGTACACCTCGAGCTCCACCCGGTGTCACCTGCCACACGGCCACTTCCACCCCACGCAGCACTGTTGAGACTGACAGCCTGGTCTGCTGAGTGTCCCCCAAGACCCCTTCTCCTTACCCTCCCTTTGGAGACACTGGGAGCAGCAACAACAAAGATCTCTGTGACAATAAACCACAGGTGACTTGTGAAACTTTATTCTGACTACCTCCTTATTTCAACCACACAAAACTGACCCAGGGCTTTGCAAAGGATGCCTGCTGAAGACAGCCCTGGGTGAAAGGCTGCTCAGAGGGTCCCCAGCCAGCCGCTGGAGAGGGCCTCCTTCCTCCCCTTCCTCCCCCTCCCCTGTTCCCCTCCGCTCCCCCTCCCCCTCCCCCTTGCCCCCCTCCCTCCTCTGTCCCCCTCCCTCTTCTCCCCTCCCCCTCCCCTCCCCCTTTCTTCCAGTCCTTCCCCTTT